>JBBYHL010228277.1:0-15679 GCA_038381835.1 Adansonia madagascariensis
TATTTTGATAATTATTAACATAATTATTCTTTCCAAATAAAATTGCCATAATTTTATTTCAAATTATAATTGGAGTTATGAAAAATTATCGGGCTAAATAAAATTAACAGTTTAATCGAAATTAATTAGCATTCAGATTAAATTGGCTATATTCCATAAAATGAATTTGGTCCTAAATTTTTTTATGGACACTAAGGTTTAGGCTAAATTATAGTGGGCAACATACTAGGGTTGGCGCCACATATGAGCTTTTTATGGAATTAATAAAATAATTATTTTAATTAAAGTTAAAATTAGGGCTATGTTATTATCCAGTATAAATAAGATGCTTATGCCTAGGGTTTTTTGTTAAGCTTTAGCATCACCCCTGGAAGTTTCCAATCATAATATCTCATGATTCTAAACCTAGTGCCACAAGGTGGTTATTAGGGAGAATCAACTAGTATGAATCCAGAGTCGATCGAGACAAACAGTGCCTATACACCCGACCATCCAGGAACTAGAGAATAGTAGAGAAGTCTAGTAGGTTGAAGCTTTAACACGGATCTAGAAATTCTTGGACAACATCTTTAGATCTGTAACTTAGGTAACAGAGTAAGATAGTTTTATTGTATATAATAATAGGATCTAATAAAATCAAATTTAAAAATTTAAAAATTCTACTACGTATCTTATTAGTTTTTCCAATAATTAGTATTCGAGCCAGACCATGATTACATTGTAAACATAAAACTTTTAATCAAAATTCTACTTAAATATGTCTGGATTTAATTATTAGATAGTTAGCATTCTAGGATTTCTATTATGTTGTTTGTCATGATATATATTATTATTTTTTGCCGGTCATGATCCATTAGATTTTAGAATTGATGTATCTAGGTTTTTATCAAGTTTGTAATTATATGTGCCCTATCGTCACCACATAAGTTTGTTTTTTACTTTCTTCAAATTTTTATGCAAATTTTACTTGAGATATAAAGATCTTAAGACTATAAATTATTTTTGATTTAAACTATTTATTTTTTGATATCAAGAAAACTAATCAAAATTAATAGCTTCTATTCAGAACCAACAGCTTGATGGTGTATAGATTTCTTGGGATTAAGTATTCACATTATGAAAGCCCTAAAATCCTAGTAACCCAAACTCAAAGAAAGCCTTAGCCACCAAGAGTGCTATTAAGGTAGGAACCCTAGCAGCAGGGTCGTAGCTTGGCTGTACTTAAAAGGCGAGGGTCGGGCTAATGGGTGAGTGCATGCACCTCTATATGTGCAGGGTGTGTGCCCACTTACCCTACTGGGTGGGCACATGCACCCAAGGTGTACAAGATGTACATCCACCAGCCCTGGTGGGTGAGGCACACTCATTTTAGGTGCACAGTGCACACACCTACTTGAAGGCTAGGCGTGTGCGTACCTTAGATATGTTGGTGCGTACCTAGTCCAGGTATTAGGTGGCTAGGGCCCACGCTCCAACTATGTTGCCAGGTGCTCGTACACCTCGAGTTGCATAGGTAGGTCCTTGATAATACACCTACCAGCCTAGACGTGTGCACTAAAGTGCATGGCCACATGCCCAGGGGTGGCCTATCGGGCCACTGAGGCTTGAAACCTGTTGGTGATTTTAGGCCCATCTAGGGCCTAGTGTCAGGGTACAAGCCTATGTGGATCATAAGAAAATGTCTAGATTTAGACCCTAGTAGATTTTCCAAGCATTATTTGTTAAAAATTCTCATAAGCAATAGGCTTGAAACTATAACTATTGAAAGATAGATGTTTTACTCCAAATTTTTTAATCAGATTACAAATATGGTTATTTTTAAATATTCTATGGATATAAACAAAAAAATTACATGGATGGATCTCCTATGTGGAAAACATGCTTAGGCATGTTCTATTCAAGATCATCCCTTGATAGCTTGAATAGCGCATGGATCAGGTTTCGCAAACAATGGATATACACTCAAGACTGGTTTAAAAAAAACCTCTCCTCAGAGTTTTGTTAGTTAAACTAGTAGCTAAATAAATTGTTATTAATATATGTCTTAACCTAGGAGGATTTGAGGTAACATATATTGATTGGATGGGATCCATGTTTTTGGCTATTTGGATTATGATTAGCCCTCGATGGCTTAAGATAATAGATGCTAAAAATTATTACAATACTATATTTTTTTGTAAGGATTTAATGTAGAAACATATATATTGCTAAATATTTTATTTATATTTGCTTGAGCACGATTGTAATGTTTTGAATATATTTATTTATTTCAGTTCAAAATGTCACCTACACTTCTTATTTAAATTCTTACTAATAACAAATTGAATGGAAATAATTTTAAATACTGAAAAAGAAATATGTTGATCATTCTCAACTACGAGAAACATAAGTCCATGCTTGACCTACTTAAGCATCCACATGGTGCACTTAATGGACAAGCTTTCTTACTTTACACTTGTTAGAAAGAGTCTAATGACATAAAATGTCACTATACTCTAGCTGGCATGTTAAATGCTTTGCAAAAGCAACATGAATACAATTACACCACTAGACAGATCATGGATAATTTTAAGGATATGTTCAGAGGCCAAAACAAGTAGGCTAGAAAATCCGCTATTACAAATTTAATGAACTGTGAGCAAAAAGTAGAAACTTTGGTAAAGGATCATATGCTCACACTTATGGGGTACTTGTTGAGGCTACTGATAATGTTGCTGAGTTAGAATACAACATCTAGATCAAAATGGTGTTTAAAACTCTTTCTAGGGATTTTATGGTCTTTCAAGCTACGTATAATCTAGGAAGCAAAGAGTTAGGTTTCATCGAGCTCTTAAAGGAGTTATAGGCCTATGAGCTCATGCTCAATGATGGCCATCAACCCAAGGTGGAGCTAAATATAGCTATTGCTTTTAATTTTGGTTTCAAAAATAAGAAAAAAAAAGAAGTAAAGCACCAAAGTCTTATATTCCTCCTTCATCTGAAGGTAAAAAAAAAAAAAATAAGCCAAAGGATCCTAAAAGGTCAAAATGCTTTTATTGTGGAAAAGTTGGTTATTTTAAGAAGACTTTCAAGGAATTCCTAGCTTCTAATAGCAAGAATGGTAAGAATCTTCTTTACATTGAAGCTTGTCTAGTGGAAGAAACAAAAGATACTTAGGTCATTAATTCTAAAGCCACTAATCATATTTATGTTCCTTTGTAGAAGTTTAAGGAAATGAGAAATATGCTTGACAGGAACCTCTCATTAAGAACCAGTAATTGGAGTGTTGTGTTAGCAAAAGCAATGGGAGGTGTACATCTTTATTTTGATGAATTTAGATTTATTTGTTAAAAGACTATTTTTATGTTCCTAATTTTAAGAGGAACCTTATTTTAGTTGCTTGTTTAATTAAATGTTCATATTCAGTTTCTTTTAGTAAAATTATAGTGATTTGTAATACAAATCTTTTATCTGTTCTGGAATAATGGATGGTAATTTTTATTTGATCAAACTAAAGATGTATTCACCACTTTAAACTATATTAATGAATAACTCTAATAGGTTAAAATCTTCTCACTCTAATGAGGTGCACCTTTGGCATTTAAGGCTTAGTCATATTAGCCAATAAAAGATTCAAAGATTGATAAATGATTGTCCATTAAAATCTCTAAAAGAGGTGCATCTCCCCCAATGTGAATCTTGTCTTGAAGGTAAAATGACCAAAAGGTCTTTTAGAGTAAAAGGTACAAGGTCTGAAAAACATCTAGAAATTACGCACACTAACATTTGTGCCCCATGAACGTCAAAGCATGAGGAGGGTATGAGTAGTATGTATCATTCATAAATGATCACTTAAGGTTTGGATATGTGCACCTGATGCACGGTAAGAGCGAAACCTTTTGATAAATTCAAAGAATATTGTGTGTAAGTGGAAAAGCAATTGGGCAAATCCATTAAGACACTTTGATCCAATCAAAGCAGTGAATACCTCTCGATGATTTTCTAGGACGTCTCATAGAGAATGGGATCTTATCCTAATTAACTGCACTAGGTACTCCACAGCAGAATAGTGTAGCAGAGAGAAAAAATAAGAGCTTATTGGATATTGCATGATCCATGATAACTTTTCAAAACTTCTATTATCCTTTTAGGGATATGCACTATAAATAACATGTTACATTTTAAATCAGATTCCAAGTAAGTTAGTTTCTCAAACTCTGTACAGCTTGTGGAAGGGCAAGAAACCTTCCCTTAGACATATGAGAAATATGGGTGCATGACACATGTGTTGGATAAGGAAGCAAAAAAGTTGGAATCTTGTTCAGAATTGTGTGTTTGTATGGTATCCCAAAGGAACAAAGGGAAGACTATTTTATAACCCAATGAAACAAAAAGTCATTATATCAACTCATGCAACCTTTCTTGAAAAGGTTACATGAATGACTTTAAGCCTTAAAGTAAAGTGTTGCTCGAGAGACTATCGAGAGATAAAATTGCTTCATAGTTTTAGTCTTGGATTCTATTCCAAGTTCCAAGGAAAGACATGCAAATGATCAACCACCAAGCGAGATTTATCATAGTAGGAAAGTTTCTAAGAAACCTAATTTCTTCATGTATAATGGTGAGATTTATCAATATGAGGCCGTGGAACATACAGATGATTTAGTCAACCATGATGAAACTATAAGTGATATTGATTCAATGTTCTCGCAAAAGGTTATAACATTGAGATAGATTCAATGAAATCTAATTCGGTCTGAGACCTTGTAGACCTTCTTGAAGAGGTAAAACACATAGGGTGTAAGTGGGTTTATAAGAAAAAAAGAATGCTGAAGGAAAAGTCAAAACCTTTAAGGCTAGACTAATGGTAAAGGGATACACACACAAGGCTAATGTCAACTATGGCAAAACCTGTACAGCTAAAATAATGCTAAAGTCTATTCACATTCTTTTATCCATTGTTACGGGTTTCGATTATGAGATATGGCAAATGGACATCAAGATTGCATTCATGAATGGCCATCTTGATGAGAGAATCTATATGATGTAACCAGACAGGTTTTTAGTAAAAAGCTAAGAAGCGAAAGTTTACAAGTTGGTTAGATCTATTTATGGATTAAAGCAAGCCTCATACTTATGGAAACAAAGATTTGACCAAGCAAACATGGTCTTTCTATTTTAGCAAAACTCTTATGAACCTAGTGTTTATAAACACATTAAAAAAGGTAAAGTGGTCTTTCTAATCTTATACGTTAATGACATACTACTTATTGGGAATGATGTAAAGAATTGTCATCAATCAAATTATGGTTGTCGTAACAATTTGACATGAAGGGTTTAAAGCTAATTACATTCTAGGCATTTATCACTTTAAAGATAAAAAGAAGTAGAATGATAGCTTTGTCCCAAGCATCATACATTGACAAAATTATTGAAAGATATGCAATGCCATGTGCCAAGAAAGGTTCACATCCATCTATGGTAGGATTCACTCTTTCATTAGATGATTGCCATAGGACATTTGAAGAAAAAGAGCACAAAGTCCATTATGCATCTGCTATGGGTAATCTCATGTATGATATGTTTTGCACATGATACTAAGGAATCTAGACAACTTAAAAGGACAAAACATATAGATAAGAAATATAACATTATAAAAGAACTCATGATGGATGGAGTTGTTAATGTTTGTGAGATTGCATCCAAGGGTAACCTTGCTAATCCCTTTACTAAAACTTTGGTGGCTAGGAGTTTTGAAATGCACATTAAGGGTATAAGGATGCAAGACATGACTCATTTGCTCCCTTAGGGCAAGTGAGAGATTGTTAGGAATGCCTTAAGGATAAAAGACGTTTTGATGTATTTCATTAATTTGAATTGATTATTTTATATATATATTTAAGTTTTTATTATATTATTGCTATTCCATCCTCATTTAGATTTACATGTTAAAGTAAATGTAAGCAAATATGGCTTATCGACTACTTGTGATTATATCGTTAGAACGTTGCATATAATAGACTTTATATGCAGGAAGACAACATTAAAGGTAAGTAGTCTAAATCAATAGTCCATAGTCTATGGGGTTAATATGAGCAATTAACTCATGTTAAGACTATTATGTCATCTAAATCCAATTGGGTAAATGGTTTGTCTTGGTCATATAGAGTGATATGACTCCTAAGTAAAGACATAGATATATTACCTAAAGGTGGTGATATATTGAACTAGACCAAAGTGCAATTAATCCATCAATAAGTCCATTTAAATGGATTAGTTCACTTTTGATATTCATTGTGCAATTACCTTAATCATAAGTAATTCCTTAATCATAAGTAATTAACTCCGTGTGTATAACTTGTATGCTTCAAAGTTCTTCAACATGGCAAGCTATTAGACTGGTTCATTAGGCATATGACTTATACTCAATGAGAGCTTCACTTATAGATATGCAAACATAGTTCCAATAAAGTGTTAAGGTTATCCTCTTAAAAGGCATTATATGATATAATGAAAATGGACAAGGCCTCAGCCATTTGTATGTCAAATGATAAATTGTTCATATATGGTAGACAATCATTTTCACATAAAGAGCATAATGGAACTTTAAGATAAGGTGATCAAGTAGGTAAAATAGACTTTTAACCTTAAGTTGATCATAGATATCATATAAAAGGTATTACAAAAATGATAAGGTCATTGGGCTAAAAGCCTATATATGTAAAGCTTATGTAATACGGTATATAATTGGGAGTACAGTCTTAGGTCTTTAGTGGATTCACTCTGAGATTAATAATTATGTGATTAATTATTCGAGATAGAAATAATTAATACATAGATTATTAGAGCCTAATGATATATGTCCAATTGACCTCTCGACTACCTCAATATAATTCCTTAACAGTTGATTATTGGTCATAATATCCGGAGAGAAAAGATTCTCAATATGGTAGAGTGATACACCGTATTCACCTACTTCAGGAGTGTAGGTGTTTTCTTTGGTAAATAAATAAAATATTTTTTATCATTTACTTAGAATGTATATTTAATTTGATTAAATATTTATTTAGACAAAAATTAGTAATTTAAATTTAATATATTTATCTTTTGGTAAATATAAAAATTAATTTAAATTAAATAGATATGAGAAATAAATTTTTTATATAATTAATTTAATATCTATTAGGTCTTTTTTAAATATTTATTTATAAAATAAGTATGAATAATATTCTAAATAAATTTAAAAATTAATTTTTTATTTATTTATTTTAATTTGTGATTAAATTAATTATTTTATTATATTTAATTTTATTTTGATAATTAGTACATAATTATATTATTCAAATAAAGTTGCCATCATTTTATTTTGAATTAGAATTAGAGTTATAAAAAGTTATCAGGCAAAATAAAATTAATAGTTTGATCAGAATTAATTAGTATTCAGATTAAATGGGCTAAATTCCATAAAGTAAATTTGAACCAAAATTTTGTCTATAGACACTAGGGTTTAGGCCAAATTATTGTGGGCATCTGTACTAGAATTGGCGCCACATATGGGTTTTTTATGAAATTAATAAAATAATTATTTTAACTAAAATTAAAATTAGGGCTACCTTGTTATCTGATATAAATAAGAGGCTTATGCCTAGGATTTTGCTTTAGACCTTGGCACCACACCTGGAGGTTGCTAATCACAATATTTTGTGATTCTAAACCTGGTGGCACAAGGTGGTCATTAAGGAGAATCATGCTATACAAATTTATAGTTGATCAAGACAAAGAGTGTCCATAAACTCTACCATCCGAGAATTAAAGAATAGTGAAGAAGGCTTGTTGGTTGAAGCTTTCACATGAATCTAGGAATTCTTGGATGGCATCTTCAAATCTGCAACTCAGGTAACTGATTAAGATGGCTTTATTGTATATAACAGCATGATTTAATATGATCAGATTAAAAAATTTTAAAAATTCCATGAAGCATCTGATCAATTTTTCAAACATGGACTTATGATAAGACCTTGTTACCTTAACTTGCGATATGGTTCCATTGTTATCATAGTAAAGTGGTACTAGATCAACAATGCTAGGAACCACACCAAGTTCAGTAATAAACCTATTTACCCAAACATCTTCCTTTGAAGCCTCATATAGAGAGATGTACTTAGCTTTATTTGTTGAGTATAAATTTGTTTCCTGTTTGGAACTTTTCTTACTAATTGTAGTATGATTTATGGTAAATACATAACAACCTTCCAGTTTATTGTCATTCCAATTTGATTGGAAGCTAGCATTACTGTAACTTTTTACAAAGAGTTCTGCCCTTCTAAAGACTAGAAAGATATCCTTAGACCTTTGTAAGTACCTAAGGATATTCTTCACAATAGGCCAATGACTTTCACTAGGATTACTTTTTTTATATGCCTATGACACTCAAAAGTATATGACACGTCTAGTCTTGTGCACAATAGGGAAACCATGATAGATCCAATAACCAAAGCATATAGAATTTTATCTATCTATGTCCTTTCATTAAATGTTTTAGGTCACATCTTTTTCGAGTAATATATACTATATACCATTGGTAGGTTTTCTCTTTGGAATTGTCCATGCTAAATCTCTTTAATACCTTGTTTATGTAGGAGAATTAGGATAAGCAAAGTAGTCGTTTCTATTTATCTCTCTAAATATTAATTCCTTGAATGTATGCTGCTTCTTCTAAGTATTTCATTGAGAACTATTTAGATAGCTAGACCTTAATGGCTTGTAGCATAGGTATGTCATTTCCCAAGACTAATATGTTACTTCCAATGGTCAAATTTTCAAAAGATGACCTTAAGTATTAATACTAGTATCAATACTTAACAAACAAAACCAAGGGCACCTTATAGGGCATTAAGGTATTAATACTTATCCATTTAGTATTAATACCTTAGTTGCAAAGGTATCATTACTTATCCATGCATTATCGATACTTGGATTAATGAATCAAAATCCCATAAGGGTGAATGTTTGCACAGGCATCCATACCATGAGATGTCAAATTGAACTCGCATATTTGGAATAAATTACACTTTTTTACAAATAAAGTTTAGAATTAAACTTTTTTTCTCATAGAAAATTTTTAATTGGACTTTTTATATATTAATTTTCATAGAAGATTTTTACACATTGAAGGTTTCCTTAAGCTTTTAAAATAGAGGATTTTAATTGAACTTTTAATCTAACCCTTTTTACTTATTTTTTTTATCTTTGCACATAAAATATTCGATTAAATTCTTTCCCATAGATTTTTTTTAATTCCTATATATAAAATTCTTGATTAAATTTTTTATATGTAATGTTTTAATTAAACCTCTTTAACACATGTAGATTTCTAATTAAAACTTTTGCACACAAAACTTTTCAATTAGGCCATTACTTACAATATCGGTCACTTATCTTTAAATAAATTTCTTTACCATAAAGCTTTAATCAATTAAATTCTTTTTCTTATTAATTATTTTAGTTAACTGATTTTTTTAGCATGATATCAAAATATTTTTATTTTTTATGACATTTAAGATATTCATGGACATGTGTCCAAAATGCATGAAAAAAACCACTCAAATCAAGCTTATCATGAAATCATCTCATGAAAAATACGATGTCGGTCTATGAATGGATTTGCATGTAATAGTAACATTTATCCATTTTTGTGAAACTTAATTAAAAAAGGGAAAGAAAAGGGGAAGGATTCGACTAATTTTTTGAGAAAATTAGAAAAGAAAAAAAAAGTTTTAAAGGTTTTTTTAAGGTATTTTTCTACTAAAAGTTTTCCTTTGATTTTTCTTTCTACTTTATCTTATTTGTAATTTACTAGTTATTTGTTTTTTGAGTCTTTTCTTTCTTTACTTTAGCTTAATGAGCCTAAAGTTTCGTTTAGGGAATGTTTGCACCTAAGGTTTAACAACCAATTTTCTAAGGCCAAACTTTGAGCTCTAATCTAAGATGTATATTTTTCTTAATAATTTTTGTTTAAAATTCCATAACATTAAATTTGAAGGTTAAAGGTTGTTTGGAGTTTTTTTTATAACTATGTCCATTCAATTTCTTACTATTTTAAAGCATGCAACTTTATTTCATCTTTCTACAATTTTAATTTGTGTTATTAATTGTCCTTGATATTTATTTTAGATGCATGTGATTTTGATCGGTTTATCTCATATGCTTATTTATTCTCATCATTCCATATTCTTTGCTTATTTTGTGTTGAGATTCTTATTTATACTAATATGTCTTGATTATGTTGTTAATGCATGTAAAGTCCATCAAGCGGAAACTTAAAAGTTATCCTTGACTTTTTTCTAAAAGAAAAATATTTTTAGGGCATTTTCCTAGTTTGGCCAAACTTAAAGACCATATAGCAATTTTTTCAAAATTTAAACTCGTATTTTAAAGTAATTTCTTGATTTAGTCAAAATTTTGGGGCTTTATTGCAATTATTATTAAATTAAATGTGCATTTTAAGGTCATTTCTTAATTTAGCTGAATCTTGGGGGCCTTATAGCAAATCTTCCAAAATTTGAACATGAATTTTAGGCATTTTTCTAAGCTTGGACAAATCATGTTAGGGTATTTTTCTAATTGTCTATGTCTAATATATATCCTAAGGTTATTTAGGTCATTTACATAATCTAAGGTCATTTTAGTTTATTTCATGCTTAAACATATACTTTACGGTCATTTAGGTCATTATGGGTGTTAATGTAAGTCATTTTAGAATTTTTACATTAAAATCCAAGTCTTTACCTCCATTTTGGTCTTTTCATGTTAAACCAGAGTCCTTATGATCATTCATATAGAGACATGTTCATTAAGGTCATTTTACTAATTTTCATGTTAAATCTGAACCCTTAAGGTTATGTTGGCATTTTCATATTAAGACATGCTTATTAAGGTCATTTTAGTGACTTTCATGTTAAATTCGAGACTTTAGTATTATGTTGGCATTTTCTTGTCAATACATTTTCGCTACGATCATTTTATTAATTTTCATATTAAAACCAAGTCTTTAGGGACATCTTGGTTTTTTCACATTGATAAATGTCTAATAGAGCCACTTAGGTAGTTATGCACTAAAATCAAATCTATAATTGCATTAGTAATTATATACGTGCTTTGATAAATTTGAGGCAATATCTCTAAGTTAAAATAGTCCATAGATGTCTTCTAGTATATGAAAGGGGTCCCATCGATTATTTTAAATAAAGAATGTTATTGTAAGCCTTACAAACTAATTAGTTAAACTTGCAATACACTCGCATTTGGTTATTTCATGTAACATACGTTATATTTGATTAATATATTATCAGGTATTTCTTTATCCATTAGATTAATTCATTAATAGTTATTTGTATCTTATGTAGATAAAGCCAATAAGCACATAGGCTTTGTAGGAAATTATAAAGAGTTATAGTTGTGAGATCCCTATGCATCAAAGTCGTGTTTCTAAAAACTATTCCTAGTCATCATACTATCAAGACAAGGCATGAACAATGTAACCAATCTCATAAGATGAATTATAAAGATACTTAGGGATAGCATATGGGTGCCTGTTATGAGAACAAGTTCACTAAACATGACTTGCTATGAGAGTTCCATTTTATATTTCACTTAAGTGTCTATGGAAATACTCCCATGTGTCAGTAGTGTAAGTGATCCTTGCCTTGTATGTGAATTATCACACTTAAAGATCATCGCAAACAGTTTCACAATGGATGGATACTAAACAAGAGTGGTTTAGGTATGATATGAAACATACTAAAGGTGATTAAATAGTCCAACGAGGATTGATCACCCCAAGTAATAAAAGGGACACATCCCAGTTGTTCTTGGCCTATGTTAACTTAAAGACTTTTGGCCAAGGCAATATAGATTATGAAGAACACATAAAGGTTGCATACTAATATGGAGTGAGTCAAAAGTAAAAATTACACCGAATTCTTGCCTATTTTGATATATGTGATAGAAAAACTGAATTGCATTGAGATAATGTACACTAAATATAGATTATGAAGAACACATAAAGGTTGCATACTAATATGGAGTGGGTCAAAAGTAAAAATTACACCAAATTCTTGCCTATTTTGATATATGTGATAGAAAGACTGAATTGCATTTAGATAATGTACACTAAAGGGCTTGTCAAAACCAATTTGACTCTATTGGCATCTTAAATGGCCATAATGCATAGCTAGATGCCAATCTTGGTCTGTAAATCTAAATTATTCTTAACCGAGTAAATTTATACTTATTACCGTTATGATGAAGGCCTAATGGGTCACAAACATAAGGGTGACTTTATGAAATTAAAATAGGATAGGGATTAAATTGCCAAAAGAGTAAAAGTTAATTTAGGAGCTTTTTGATTTATTCAAAAAAAAAAGGCTAAAATGCAAATAAGCAAAAGCTTGAAAACATTCTAACCCTGGGTATTTAAACCTTACTTTATGTGGTCCTTAAGTAAAAGAGAACCCAAAAGTGCTCTTTCAAATTCCCTAAAAGAATTTGTAGCTAGCTTAGTTTCTATGCTACCCTTCTACTAGATTACGATGGAAAATCATTTCTTCTCCGATCTTCATGATTTTAGTGCATAGAGAGGTTGCTTAAGGATGGTTTTGGAAACCTAATCATTAGCATGGATTTTGGCATAGAAAAGTCTTTCCCTTTTGAAGGATTTTTGAATCACCTGTATGGGTCACCATTTGAGACTGGACATTTAGATAGGTTTGATTTGCAACAATGGCCTCGATGCACAAAAACAAAGCAGAGAATGTTTAGTGTCTATTAGAATGACTTTCTATGGATTGAGGTATAATTTTTCAGATTCCATTTTCCTTTTCTTCTTAATTGGATCAATCAAAGGCTTGTAAGATGATCCGTTGATGCTATTTGGTAAGTTCTACTACGTTATTTTTTAGTTTTTGATTTTTAATAAATTTTTATTGTAAATTAGTTTCTTCAAATCCAAAAAATGGGCATTAGATGTGTAGGATAAGATCCTTCGAGGAATAACCTCTCTAAAATAGTAAATCCAAATTTTTTAAGATTTCAATACATAAAATTTTAGTATTTCATCGGGCTTTCTAGTAGGGTATGAAATATATTATCTTTTCATAAAATAAAATTCAATTTACTCTTAAATGGAATAATAATATTAGTGATGAACAATTTTAAAAAAATATGGATTATACTTAAAAATCAAAAAATTAAAACTAATTTAAATTAAGATTTAGGATAACATGTAATTAAGAGATACTGATTTACGAGCATTATAGGGGTGTTTATCCTTTCACATGTGTTTATCATTCACCTAATTGTGATGCAACATCGATCCTGCAACTGCCATCCATGCTAAGACCATTCAAACTCTCAACTTTTGCAAGAAAAAAAAATAGGAATGGGATGCTTCATTGGATACACGTTGATTTTTCATATTTGGCTTGTCAACCATATTTGCCTCGAAGTGAAAAAAAATGTCATGTAATTTCTTGCCCAAATTTAGCCCTATCTCCAAGGTCCTTGAGAAAGAATGGCCTCAAGACAAGTCTGAAGAGCAATAGGTCTAGAAATTTTGGAATCTCGAAGGGGAAGATGTGGCATGGAAGGCCCCTTGGTTTCCATAACAAACAATCATATACCGATATGGAGATTATAGTTGTTTACCGCTTAGAAGATTATAGGGAAGCACTAGCTAAGCACCTATCCTTATCCTATGAAAATTTTAGTGGCGACAATATATTGCTTTTGTTCAAGACCTTAAGTAGTGGGATTTTAATTATAGCTAGCTTGACTACAAGTTGAAAGTTCAGCTAGTCTTCCACGCTTAGAGATAGACCTGCTATATGGAGAAGTATTAGAGAAGAAATATTATGACTCCAGGATATCATGAGTAATCCATCACATCAATGATGCCTTACCCTTGTTTGGTGTTAGAACATCACAAGCATCTATTGATGAATTTCCCTTGAGATTAAATTGCTCAAGCGTGAGTTTGAATAAGAAAAGGCAACCTTTACCAAGGAAATCACTCATTTAAAAGAAGAAAAGAGTTAACTAGCAATGAAACTCTATCTCTAGGATGGTGAAATAAATCGGGTTGTTAAAGAGAGAAATAGCTTTATGAAAAATCTCAAGAATCTAATGAAAGACTATGTGGCATTTAGTAAAGCAACCAAGTTTTAGCACCCTGATAAGTCATTAACTAAGTGGGAGGAAGAAATTAGTATTCTCAAAAAAGAGCTACATTAATGGAAAAAAGAGGCTAAGGTCAATAGGGAGAAGCTCGTTAGAACCCGTGCCCTTGTATGAACTTACAAAGAAAGAATAGATGTCAGAAAACCCAAGTATGATATTTAAGAGCAAAGAAAGTTGAGAATAAGACTCTAACACTAAGAATACTAGATTTAGAGCATTCTTGACAAGCTCGCCAAGGCTAAGTTGATGAATTAGTAAAAGCTTCAGAACGATGGAAGTAAGAATTGTTATAAATGGCTGATCAGGCATACCAAAATTATTATGGCCACCATCGCCATCTCACTGAGCAGATTTAGGTGGCCTAGTTAGAGGTTGAGTACATGATAGATGTGGCTAGATCCCTTACATGTGATATCTTGCCTATAAGAGCGTATGTACAAGCAATGTAACTATGTCAAGCATTTCTTGGATACATGTGATCAAGCAATGTAACCATGTTAGGCATTTCTAAATGTAACCATGTGTAATTGGGATATTTTATTACTTTAATGAAAGACTCCACTAGTGAAGATGTCCTCTAATCAAATTGTTCCTCTTGCGTTTGCATTACTAACCCAATTCTTTTTTTCTTTATTCATTCATGTTCATAGTCATCTATTATCATGATTGCATACTCACTATTATCTTATCAAACATGCTACTGACACATTCATGAAAGTCTAATCTGGTAAAATCTAAAGTGCAGGTGCTCTAAAACATGAAACCTACCATTCATCATAGGTATAACACTCACAATCACAGGAAAGCCATGGAATATGGTTACCAAGCTGTATTAAATGACTCAAACTCTTGTATAGAGAGTTTTATGAGCAATCATTCCTTAAGAATGAGGAACTCCAAGCTCGGATTATGAAATTAATGAAGCTATTATCTAAGGCTTTGAAGGAAAAAAGGAAAACAAGCACTGTCAATACAAGAAAAGAGCCGATCAATCTCGAAAACAACTTAAACAATGGTATTGAAGCTATCGATTTTCAAGAAAGGGCATCACATGAATAGCATCTTCCGATAGTGATGATCCCATAACTTAGCCATTTATTTACATTAACCCAATGATGATATCTCACCTGGATTAAGGATTTCCCAGTGGAGGCTCTTTATCTGCAAGACTTATAGTCCTAGATCTTAATAAGCAAGTGGAGCAAAAAAAAGCAAAGGGGTTAATACAAAATGGTAAAGATTTAAGCAAATATCAATCACTAGAAAAGTGTTTTCAGGCCATCAAAAGAATTAATAAATTTAAGATTATAGATGCTAAATTTGTAGGACTAGCTTTCTGTCTCGTTATCCCACCTAAATTCAAAGTGCTAGATTTTCAAATGTACAATGGAACTACAGACCCCATTGCCACCTTCGCTTGTATAGCCGCAAGAAGGTTGAATACAAAGAGAACAATAAGCTACTA
>JBBYHL010228384.1:0-26757 GCA_038381835.1 Adansonia madagascariensis
AATTTGGCCAAGTATGGATATACTCTTCCAAGGCCTTAAAAATTTTGGGAAAATTATTTTTAGGCCCTTACAAGTTTCAAACATTACAAAACAATCCAAAACATCATAAAATCATGCATGAAAATTTCATCAAGGGCCACCATCATATTCAGCCAACCTATATAACCATCAAAAAGAATTTTTTTTCATCACATAATTTCACGACTATTAATAAAAATACATGCCCTAATTTAACCAAGCTTAAATATGCATGAAATCATGATATATAATGAACATATAAATATAAATCAACATGAAAATGCCAAGGAAAATAGCATAAAAATATATACGTATGAAAATAACATCATTTCTACCAACAAACACAAATTATGTTGATGAATATCAATTTATTGCTAATAAAAATGAAATATAACAACAAAATCAAGAAATTTTGATCATGACTTTCATACTTGGCTTTTTAGCATGGATTAAAATCTCTTAGTAAAAGTAATCACCAAGCTCACTAAAATGATGAGACATGCATGAAACCAACAAAAATCAAGAGTTTTCCAAGTAAACTACCTCTAAAACTTGAAAATTTTAAGGATTTTCTATTTTTTTGGTGTTTCTTCTATATGGAAGCATTATGCTTCAATTTGAATCATTCTGCACCTATTTATAGAAAAAAGATTCAGCCAAAGGGGTAAAAAAATCCCCTTGGTCGAATCGCTGCTAGGATTTTCCATTATTATTTTTATTTTTGTTAAATTTTATATTTTTATATTTTTTAGGTTTTGATAAGGTTTAGTTAATTGTTTTTGTCTTTTTATATTAGTCATCAAGTCTTAGTCAACAATTTAAATGCACGAGTCATGCAACCTAAGCTTAGGTTTCAATACGATTAGGATAATATTAACCTTAATGATAAAATTCAATCCCCGTTGAATTATCAAATTATGAAATTAAAATAAATATACACATTTTTTTGAAAATGTAAGAATAAATAAAATCATAATTGCAAATTTCATGAAAAAAGTGAATTGGAAGAACTAAATTATAAGAAATTACAAATTATAAATTCAAGAAATAAAATTTCATATGATAAATTCAATTATGAATTTTAATCACATGAGAGGCCCATTTAAACATTCATATGAAAATTTCTGGCCCAAAAGAATTAAAAATAATTTTTTGGAGAGAGAAACGGTTAATTAAAATAACAAACTCGTAAAAATTTACTAGAAAAATTCTTATGGAAGAAAATTAATATTAATAAAAATGAATAAGAATTTCAAAAGGTTATATCCAAACTATTTTATTGAAATATGTGAAAATATTTAAAACTTTAAACTCTAAAAAATTTTATAGTTAAGAAAAAGTTCATATGTTGGAGACAAGAAAGTTCCAAAAATATGTTTAAACTTATAAAAATAAATTGAATTCAACACATTACTCAAAATATTAATCTATAAAAATCACAAAGATCAAAACGTGAAATACGAAACAAATTTTACTAGAAGAAAATTTATGAATATAACACTCAGGGTAGTGTAAAAAATTTAAAATTAATAAATAAATTTGACAACTCGACACTTTGTAGTAAAAAATGTCAATATAAATTTTTTCTTGAATATTTTTAAATTTTTGAATTGAGTAATGACATAAATACTATATAGGTATCAGTAAAAATATATAATGGTCAACTCTAAAAATTTAATGAAAAAATCTGACAAAGTTCTAAAAATAGAGAAATTTGATCATAACATCATATCTAGAAATGAATTTTAAAATTTCACAAGGAAACATTTAAAAACTAATTTTTCTCTTGAATATTCATCTTTTTTATTCGAGATTTATTATCTATGACCATTGAAATTGCACTTTTTCCATTATGTGCATATGCAACCATTTAGGCATGACTAAATTGGTTTTTAAAATGCCTAGTTCACCTAGATGAAATCGACCTCTATCAGGGCAGTCCTTAGGTTCTTAGTCTCAAATATTTAAGACTTTAAGAAAAAAGGGCCTGGACAAAATTAGGTATCTTCTAATGGGACCTATGCATGATTCACTATCCTATAAGGGTACTAATCATAGTCATTCTAAACCATTGAAGTCCCTCAAGAGAGTGGACATGGGATAACCTTTAATTAGGCTAAGTGCTAAAAATAGGGGATAGCTTTGTGCTATCCTACTTTTAGATTTTATTTTAGGTCCATCCAAAGGCTTTGTAGGGTGTCAACAATGTGCCTTCCCCTTCTCGTGAAGGTATCACATATAACTTAAAAATATTTTTATTTGATGAGAAAGTTTCCTTTTGATTGAGACTCTTCCTTTTTGACATGAGGCTAGTAAGAAAGTATAGATTCTTGGCTCTTGATCATGAGGGGGCCATTAAACGAATTGCTCGTGCAACTGATCTTGGATGGTCACCATGAAATTTTCAATGCTCAAAGTTGCCATTGATTATTTGGGCTAGGCATGATTAAATGCTTATTGAAATTGATATTTTGAGATACAAAACTCAAAGCATTATTTCATGGTTTGCATGAATCAAAGATTCGATTGTTGGGTTCGTGAGTTGGTTGCCTGAGTTAGCTTTGATTTTCTTAGTTTTGACTTGTCATTATTTTGATATAATCCCCTTTTATTCATGAATTTGTATAAACTAGTAAATCCAAGTAGTAAATTTGAGTATTAATGAAAATTTTAATCCTATATGTATCTCTGAGAGGTGGGAAACAAAGAGATTTTGACAAATATTATCTTCATATTTCATTTTAGAAACAAGATATTTCATGTCAAGCACTGGAGTAATACCGACTCAAAATGTTTCCTTTATGATTTTTGAAAATAATTTGGAAATATAAATGCAAAACAAACACCACAAAAGGATATGTGTTAGTAAGACAAAAATAATATAATATTGCATAAAATAAATCACCCAATAAAGAAAAGATGAGGAATGATTAGAATGTATCTTGTAATTGTCATCGATTATCTAGAAATAACCATGTTAACAACTTTTTAGATGTGTTTGGATCCATTTGTTACATGAGTGTGCAAAATTAGGTTTGAATTTTGAAAAAAGTCTCGAGAAAATTTGATTTTTGATGATTTTTAAAAAATTGAGATTTGAAAATTTTAAATTGATAAAAATTGACTATTTCTTGACAAAATGACATTTTTTATGTCTCTTAACAAAATTGACAATTTTTTAATTAAAAAGTAAGAATTGATAAAAATAAAAATTGAAAAGATTTGGAAAATGCTTGTGCCTTGATTCGATCCTAAAAAAAGGGTTGATATAGTTTTTAGACTTATTAGGGCTTGGTCAAACTCACTTAGAGTCATTTAAATGCCATGAAGAGAGATTTCAAAAAAATAGATTAATTTTGATAAATGCTAAAAAAAATGGGGGGATAGCTTCACGCTATTCCCCTTTGCAATTTTATTTCGAGGTGATCTAAAGGTGGTAAGGGTCGAGTGAAGTACTTGGAAAGATAATTTAATGAAGATTAATAGAAAATATTTGAAAAGTCCTAGAAAAATTTTTTTCTGGTAAAAATTATTTCTAAAGTCGGGATTAGTTTAAAGTTGGCAACATGTGTAGAGGAAATGGCGTAACAGACTTTGAAAAACCATTTCAGACTCATTTGGAATCATTATTTTGCAAATGATACCTTTCTGAAAAGCAAATTTCATGAAATTTTTTGTAAAAATATTTTTAAAAAATCTAAAAAAATCATCTTAGGGGCCAAAATAACCTAAAAACTAAATGTAAATCGTTGATTCTTGGGGTTCTAAATAGCATTGATTTAAAAAATTGTAACTCCCCCATCCGTAATGATCCAAGTATAAATAAGATACTATTAGAAAGGTAAGCCGATGCCATTTAAAAAAAATTAGAAAATTCAATCAAATTTTTTTAGGTTTGAAAATGATTTTTCAAGTCTTGACTATGATGCTGCTAGCATGAAACAAAGGAAAATTTTAGTATTTTGTGTTTCTTAGGACTAGACTCAGACTATGAACAATTGAATGTCTATGACAAAAGGAGGTCAGTGGCAGCAGCTTCACAAGCTTATTCGTACAATCTAAGAGCACTTTGGGATGATGGAATAGCCTATTAACTGTGTCACTACCAAGGGACATTAGACAATAAGATTAAGGCATAAACAATTTTAAGGAAATTAAAAGAGACATTTTAATTTTGAAAAACTAGAACATTTAGCCCTATTAAATCCGAACATGGAAAGCTTAAATTTTCCTCCAAGTAGAGGACCAATAGATAGAAAACATTAAGTCCAAATTAATCTTTACTTTTTAAAGTTAACATAGACTTAACTTGAGGATTTTTAGAAAATATATTTTTGACTAACATCAAACAAGCGTTTTGACAAACATGTAATGAACTAAATATGGCATTCATGGCATCACGCACTGAAAGCATGATTAAACAAAAAACAAGATAACATTTAGACATGAAAAAGATTAGAAAAAAAAAATAAATGAATAAGAAAATGCATGGAGATGTTATTTTCATCTATGACATCAAGAATCATGCTATGGGAGACTATATGGACTTGCTGGAATTTTTAAGATAGCATTAAAACATGTTTTATGAACCAAGCACATCAGCATAGAGAAACATGATGAAAAAGCTAAAAAAGCATGAAAAGTACTAAATTTACCCAAACCAAGGCCATAAAATACATAAAACTCCTATGAATAGGGTCATGGTCACATGGATTTGGCTCACTAAAATGATGAAAAGCAAAAAGGCAAGTACATGAATAGAGAAAGAGTAAAGAATATACCCAAAAGCTTGGAAACCTTGCTAGTGATGTTGACCAAAAAAGTCTTACACTTATAGCTCACTTTTTTCCTTTCCTTTGCTATTAATTAGCAAGAAAGGGTGGCAAATAATGAGCTTGATGGTTGTAATATCAATGGAAAGGAGTTTTGTGGGGAAAAGTGAAGGAAATAGGGGGTTATATGAGGGTTTTTAGAAGGTTAAGAGAGAGATACGGGAATATTATCTTTTTAAGGATGGAAGCTGATGTAAAATGTGTATGTAATGCTTTTGGTGAAAGACATAATGTATCTTATGTAGGATTTAATTTTAGCTACTAAAAACCTAGCAAAGGTAGGGCATTTAGGATATTTATGGTGTACAAAATGGTGGGTTATTATATCAAGGAGCAACCTTTCAACATTTTATCAGTTGATGTACAACCTTGCTAAAACATGCATAAGCAGACATAATGAGTAAGGTCTAGTTTGCCCTTGATTAATCTATACTATAGCATGAAATACCCTTTTAACAAGCTTAATGGACCATTCAAAAACATTATAACCTAATATTTAAAGCCTAAAAATGAAATCCACAGGTTTTAAGGAAGTTTTATCTGAGATTGAATGATTTTTGGAGCCAATGTCATGACCAAATTTATCTTTTAATGTCATGGTGCAAAGGGGTCAAAATGTCACGAAGTGGGTAGATTCTTCATATCTGTATTGATAAAAAAATTTTGCACCGATACATAGAACAAATTTTTCCTTGATGTATCGATACATTGAAGCTTGTATCGATATAGCGATTTTTGTATTAATATGTTTTAGACAAAACTCAAAATTTTAGCTACAACATAACTCTCTATCAATACAAATACTAATGTATCAATACATTAGACAAATATACCAACACATGGCCTCTTGTATCAATGTAAATAGTGGATTTTGGGATTTTGATGATGTGAAGGCCTTCTATTGATACATAAGGGTCATGTATCGCTACCTATTCATCACCTTTGGCTCTTTGAGCACTTCACTTTAGCTAGGAATAATGGATGACTAACACATGCTTGTCTAGATGGCCTTAATGATGCCTTAAATAATAAACTTTGATACCTTAGATGATGACTCGAACGAAATTAGGTGTCTATAGCTGCCCCTCTTTAGCTATTGCTGAGTATTAGTAACAAGGCAAAGATTGATAGACACTATTTTGTCTGAGGTATGCTTGATGCTACCTTATGTTTCTTATGATGAAAAGAGCAAAATTAGTATAATGCTGGGATAAGATCAATATTTTGGTAGCAATTATAAAAGTTGCATAAATATAAAGTTTAAATTTTTTGATGAAAATCTTAGATTGCAATCCTATGCTCGACCTATCCTCAGGTTCGATTTAAAAGTGAAAGAGGTTCTTTAATGAAAGAGCTAAACTACAATTTTAGGCTTAACCTATCTCAAGGTTTAACTTGAAAATGAGAAAAGTTTTTTGGATGCAAGACCTAGACTATAATCTTAGGCTTGACCTACCCTAGGTTCAACTTAAAAATGATAGAGGTTTTTGGATAAAAAAACCTAGACTATGATCTTAGGCTCAACCTATCCCTAGGTCCAACTTAAAAGTGACAGAGGCTTTTAGATAAAAGACTAAGCTATGATCCTAGGCTTGACTTATCCCTAGATTCAACTTAAAAGTAAAAAAATGCCAAAGGGTCATATTATAACCAATCCACTAACATTGGACTTTGAAAGGATTTCTTGATTGAGGTTTGGACAAAGATGTTGATCAATTAGATCATGACATTCTAGCAACATTGACTTTGAAAGGATTTTTTAACAAAGGTTCTTGGCAAAATGACAACTGACTAGGCTATACCTATAGGCATATTAAGGATTAAGTTCTAACATAGGCCAATTAGCCTAATCTAACCCACTAATATCATTGGGCTTGACTCTTTTAACATGGACGAATTAGTTAGATCTAACCTACCATCTCATGGGTTTAGCTCTCTTGACAAGGGCCAATTAGCCAAATCTGACCTAAAGGCATCATTAGGCTTGACTCTATTGACATAGGCTAATCAGCCCAGTTTGAGCTACTAATGTTATTGGCTTGACTTTCTTGATAGTGTCGAATTAGTTAGGTTTAGCCTACCAATGTCATTAGGCTTGACTTTCTTGACAAGGGCCAATTAACCAGGTTTAGCCAACTAGTATTATTAGGCTTGACTATCTCGACAAGGGCCTATAAGCCGGGTCTAGTCTACCAACTTTATTGGGCTTGGTTTTCTTGATAGGGGCCAATTAGTCAAGTCTAGCCTATTAGCATCACTAGGCTTAATTTTCTTAACATGGTCCAACTTCATCTGAGCATATCTGCTGGCTATGTTGGTCTCAAATTCTTGATATGATATTTTAGAGAGATAGGGTTCTTACCTGAGCAACCCTCTAATTTGTCAATTTTCAATGTCAAAGGTTCTTACTAGGAAATTCTTTAAGGTTCAACAGATTTTTCTTAATGCAATAGTGACAAAATGATGTTATGTGATGACAATATGTGATGTCATGTAATGATGTAACTGTAACTTTCTTGAAGATATAACTACATGATCTTGACTTAAAGTCTAACATAGGAATAGATATGTAAGTTATCATCTTGGCTGGGAGCTCCGATAATTGTTTTCCTGATTCTATAGTCCAAAATGCTAACTTTAGACTTGAGAAGCTTTATGATAATCACCTTTGCTAGATGGTTTAATGCTTGGATGATCATTTTTTGAGTTGCTCTATCCAACGGCCTTCCTAACAATTTAAGAATTTGTGTTTCTTAACTTAGGATATTTAATGATATTTTCTAACATGGTTAATTGGTTTTTCTAATAGTTTGATGACTGGGTGACTTCTGGCATGGTTATTTGCATATCTTAACTGGATTGGTTAGTGTTTGAGTCTTGAGAGTGTTTTGGACTGAATTAGATGAGTTTTTCTTGGGTTTGACAGTTTTTCATGATGGATGACTCTTAAAAGTAGAGAAAGGTTGACACATGGTCATGATTGGCATGTGTTAAGCGTAAGGTAAGGGATTCATGATCTTGAATTAAGGTATGAACAGATCTCCATATACTTGTCTCATCTTTTTGATATAATATCAAGAAATACTAATATGAATTTTATTTGATTATCATGTATTATCAATTAAATGACAATCATAATGAAAGGTAGATGTAATACAAAGGGATTAAAAAGAAACAAGATAGTATTTCATTCATGGCAAGAAGGATGATACAATTTCATTTATATTTGATAAAAAGTATAATGGCAATAAGGTAATCTTTTAGGTGATTGATGCCTCTGATAACAATGACATAATGCCTTATCTAACACATCTCGAGATTTTTTCTAAATAATCAACATGTCTGATGTAATTCGATCTTCTAAAGACCCTTAAGATTGACCTGTACCATTTTGTAGTTGCTTTATGTCAACAATGTGCCTCTGCCTTTATTGCAAAAACAAGCTTGCGTGACTTAAAAATATTTTGCTTTTAATGGTTAAATGTCTTCTCGACTGACACTTTTTCTTTTTAAAGTGATGGCAGCAAGAAAGTATGGGTTCGTATCCCTTTTTCTTAAGGGGGACCATCAAACAAATCACTCATCTAAACGATCTTAGATGGCCACCGCAAAATGTCGAATGCTTGGAGTCACCATCGATCATTTAGACGAGGCATGATCAGAAGCCTATTAAAACCAATATTTTCAAGTTACAAACGTCAAAACATCGATTCTATGGTTTACATGGTTCAAAGATTTGACAGTTGGGTTTGAGAGTTGGTTACAAGCAAAAAGGTATGAACTTCCTCGTGATGCCTAAAATCAATATTTTTCTAGCCATTTCTTAACTTGGTTTTAGTTTTCTTAGTTTTAACTTGTCATTATTGTGTTATAATCCCTTTTTAATGCATGAATTGTATAAAATAAATTTGGCTTTTAGATAAAATTTAAATCACATACGCACCCTAAAGAAGTAAGGAACATTAGGATTTTCACTAAAATATTATCCAAATTTAATTTTTAAAAATCGGATATTCCATGTCAAGCACGTAAGAGGAACTAAAAAAAATGATTTTGCAAATATGGATGCAAGTTGACCATCACAAAGGAAATGTGTTAGCTAGACGATAAAATGAGATAATATCACATAAAATAAATCATAAAAAATAATAAAAGGGAAAAGGGAGGGACGATCAAAATGTATCTTGTAATTGTCATCGATTATCTATAAACAACTAGGTTGACAGTTTTGAGACATGTTTGGATCCATTGATTAATTAAGGTGTGAAAATCATGTTTGAATTTTGCCAAAGTCCAAAGTGGTCTGGGAAAGGAAAAAATTGCCTTAATGATTTTTGAAAAGTAAGGTTAGAGTATCCCATCAAAAAACAGGGTTAAGTTTCTTCAGAGATGAAAATTTTGGTAGTTTTCGAAAAGATGCAGTTGAAAGATTCAAATTGATAAAAAATCAATAATTTCTTAACAAGGTGACATTGTCGACAATCCTTAACAAAGGAGGTGATTTTTTTTATCAAAAAAATTGGTAAAATAGAGATGACACGATTAAAATTACTTATGCCTTGATTCGAGCCCATAGAGTTGATGCACATATTTTGACCTAAAGGGATTAATTAGGACCACTTAGAGATATTCGGATGTCTCAAAGTTGGAATTCAAAAAAATCAATTAATTTTAACTAATGCTAAAAATAGGGGACATCATTGCATTATCCCTCTTTTTTATTATATTACGAGCAAATTCAAAGGTTTTAAGGGTTGGGTTGAGATATCATTGGAGAGTTAACTTGACAGGTTTAATGTAAAAATATCATAAAATTCCCAAAAAATGCCTTTTAGGTGGAAATAATTTTTGAAGTTGGGTCTAATGGGATGTTGATAGTGCATGTAGAGGAAAAGGTGTGGCAAACTTTGAAAAATCATTCCCAACTCATTCAAAATTGTTAGATCACAAATGATTCTTTTTTGAAAAGGTAATTGAAATTTTCTAGGAAAATATTTTTAAAATTTAGTAAGATCACTTGATGGACTGAAATGGCCCAAACACAATACAAATCACAGATTCCAAGGGCTTCAGATAACATTAGATCAAAAAAATCATAACTCCCTCATCCGAAATGATCTAAGGGCAAATGAGATACTATCGAAAGATAATTCGGTGCTTTTTTAGGGAAAATATAATAAAATTCATGAAAATATTTCATGATTGGAAAACAATTTTCTAAGTCATGATTACTATGCTGTTAGGGTAAAAATAGGGGAATTTTTTAGTTTTCTTAAGATTCTAAGACTAAACTCAGGCCATGGACATCTGAACATCTATAATAAAAAGAGATGAGTGACATGGGCTTCACAAGAATATTTACACAATCCAGGAATAGTTTGGGATGATGAAATAGCCCATTGACCATATTAGAAAGACTTTAAACAAAAAGATCAAGGCACAACCAACTTTGAACAATAAACGAAAAATTTTATTTTTGAAAACAAAACATTTGGCCTTAATAACCCTTAAATCCAAACATGAAAAACTTGATTTTTCCCCAAGATTAGAAGACCAATGAACAAAAAACCTTAAGTCCTTATTAATCCTCATTTATTAAGGTTAATGGGGTTTTTAGGAAAACATATTTTTGACAAGCAACAAACCATCATTTAGATAAAAATGTGACAAACTAAAGATGATATTCATGACAATAACATGGTAGTCATATTCAAATATGTAAAGATAACATTTAAGCATGAAAATGATGACCACATGTAAGCATGATAATACATAGAAATTTTAGTTAAATGCATGCCATAAAAAATATTGCCATAGAAATGATGTCAACGTGCTTGAATAAATAAGAAAAGCTTGCTAGAATTTCAAGACAACATTAAAAGACATTTTTAGATAGACTAAGCACATAGGAGTGAAGAAACATGATAGAGAAGTCAATAAAGCAATCACGAGTCCTATTTTTACAACATCCAAGGCCACATGATGCATGAGAATCCTAAAATAAGGTCATGATCAGCATACCAAGGCTCATTATAATGATGAAAAAAATAAAAAATATTAATTAAAAGGGAAAAAAAATTACCTAAAAGCTTTAAAAACCTTGTTGGTGATGTTAAGTAGAAAATGTTTTGAACTTATAGCTCACTTTCTTGCCTTCCTTTGCTATGATTTTAGTAAGAAAAAATGGCTATAAATCAGCTTGAAGGGTCTTATCTTAATGGAGTAGTGTTTTCTAAGGTAAAATGATGATTGTGGAAGGTTTTAGAAAGGTTTTTGGAAAGCTGATGGGGGAGCTATAAGAATGAAAGATTTCTTAGGATGGTGGCTAATGTAAATGTGTGTAAAGTTTTCTTTAGCTAAGCTTATAACATATCTTGTATAGGATTCAATCTTAGTCATCAAAAACCTAGCAAAGGAAGGGTATTTAAGACATTTAAAATGTACAAAATGGTGACTCATTATACCAAAGAGTAACCTTTTAGAATTTTATTGGTTGCTACACACCTCTGATAGCAGTAACAAACCATGCTTGAGCTGACATGCTGAGCAAGGTCAAGCTTAACCTTAATCCATGCATATTATATCATGAAATGCCATTGTAACAAACTTAATGGACCATTCAAAAATGTTAAAACCTAATGTCTAAGCCCCAAAATGAAGTCCATATGATTTTTAGGATATTATGTCTGAGATTGAATGATTTTTATGGCCAAAACCGTGACTAAATTCATGTTTTGATATTATGGTGAAAAAAGATGAAAATGGCATGAACTGGGCATTTTAGCCTTGGTCTATCGATATAATTGCTTTTTGTATCGATTCTTAGAATAAATTTTTGCCCAAATATCGATACTATGCTTTTTGTATCGATTCTTAAAGCAAATTTTTGCTCAATGTATCTATATAATAAAGCTAGTATCGATACTTGAAGCTTAGTATTGATACCATCATTTCTTGTACTAATTTTGGCTAGCCAAAATAGCAATTTTAGCTATGACATCACTTTATATCAATACAAAGGCCTCTTATATCGATACCAACAGCAATTATGCTGACACATGGCCTCTTATATCGGTACCAATAATGGTTTTTAGGATATTAATTACGTGGTCTTGTGTCAATACCTAAAGTCCATGTGTCAATACCTAATCATGTAAATATGGATTTTACGCACTTTTGGCTTTCTAGACACCTCCCCTTGGCTATGAACATGGATGGCTGACCCATGCTTGACCAAATTACGTTAATGACACCTTAAATAGTACCTTTTTTGCCTCTTTTTTAAATTTTTTAATATGATCCTTCATTTTAAACCTTCCTTGAAAAACTTTTTCACTTGCCATCGTGTTGCCTAATTGTGCCTGGTAACATGGCACTTGGTAGTCATCCTTATTTTTATTTTTATTATTTTATTTTATCATCATTCAATTAAGTCGCAAGATGCTAAAAATAGGCCTAAAAAAAATAAGGCGTCTATGTCCCAAACTCGAGTTTTTTTTTTATTGCTCTAGACTCAAGATAGATTTGATTTGGCCAAGGTTTGTTCTGATATAAGGTTTGGTCAAAGGTAACATTATATGGGATTTAATTTGACATGGCCAAGATTAGGTAGAGGTTTGACTAAGGTTTTTCTAACAAGTATTTGGGTAGGATCTGATTTGATTTAGATAAGGTTTGGGTCTGGTCTAGGTTAATTTCTGGATCTGCCCTTTCAAGTTTTTGACTCATGTTGGATTGGCTACCCAAATGCATTTTTGGGTTTTCATTTAAAACCCTTTTTTCTTTTCTTTTTCTTTTTTTACTTTTTTATTTGATAGAGGATGCCCTTTTAGGTTTTCATTCTTTAATAATAGTATTTTTTTATTGTGTCTGAATTGATAGAATTAGGCAAGATATAGCTATTCATTTCTTTTAGGATCAGGCCTCCTCTTAAGAAAGTCTGTTTCACGATATAAAGTCCTTCCCAATTAAGGGAGTACTTGCCTCAAACATTCTTGTGGATAGGGAGGATTTTCTTAAACATTAGTTGTCCTTTATGAAACTGGATAGGATAAACCTTTTTATCAGGGTCCCTAATCATGCCTTTTTGATACATTTGCCTATGACAGATGGCTCTTATCCATTTTTCTTTGATAAAGCTCAGTTGATTATATCTATTCCTAATCCATTCGACTTATTTAAGTTTGGCCTCTATCAAGACTCTTAAAGAGGGGATCTCAAATTTAAGTTGGGTAACCTACATCCCATAGACTATAGAGAATAGGGTAGCACCTATAAAGGTTCAGACTAAAGTTTGATATGCGTAAAGTGCAAAGTGTAGCTTATTATGCCAATCTTTATAAGTCTCAACCATTTTTTCTACTATTTTCTTGATATTCCTATTAACTATCTTGACTACCGATTTATTTTTGGATGGTATGGCACTAAGTTATAATTTGGATTTTGAGTTGAAAACATATTACTTACATAATTTTGTTTTTCAAATTGTGAAAATTTTTTGTGATGATTTGTTTAGGAAACCTCTATCGATAGATAATTTCTTGCTTTATGAATTTGTATACAACTGACTTGGTGAGATTAGCATATGAGGCACCTCTACCCATTTGGTGAAATAGTTGATTTCCATCGGGATGAATAGGTGCCCATTGAAAGCCTTAGAGGTGATAGGGCCAGTCATATCCATACCCTCTATAGAGAAGAGCCACAAGGCTATCATGACATGAAATGATAAAGGCAAGATGTTAATCTTGTTCGCATAGATATGATGTTTGTGACATTTTTCGGCATAGTCGATACAGTTACTTTCAAAAGTTAACCAATACTATCTCGATCTCATAACTTGATTTGTAATTTGACGTCCATTGGTATGTGTACTACAAATCCCTCATTGGACTTCTTTTAAGATCTTTTTGGCTTCGAAAGCATCGACACATCTAAGTAACACTCGATCCTAACTTTTCTTGCATAGGATTTCCCTATCTAATACGAAACCCATAGCCATTCTTCTAATATTCCTACTATAATTTTTTATGGCATGTTCAGGCTACTATTGATCCCAAATGTAGCGGAGAATGCCATGATTTTGATAGTGTATTGAGTCATATTGATGCTTGAAAAGTGGTGATAAACATGACCATCATCTTTTCTTCAGTCAACAGACGATAAATCTAAGTAGCCTCTTATATCCATCTTTAGACGTACAGCCTAAAACTCTCAGTGTGCTTATTCTATAAGTTTTTGAAAAGAGAATCGGTTTGAGAGCCTAATCTGACACGTACTGATACTGATTCAAGAAGGCTTTAGCCAGGTTAGTGTATAACTAGATTTTGATGTTGTCATGTTCAAAGTACCATCAAGCGGCTTCCCTAGTTAAGTTGTCTTGAAAACAATGTATAACAAGCTTTCTATCCTTTTTATACCCAGCCATCTTCTTGAGGTACATTCGAATATAAAAGTATGGTCAGTAGTTCCATTAAACTTTTTAAAATATGGTATCTTGAACTTTGAAGGAATAAAAAGATTGAATACCAAAAACAAAGATTTTAAGTCAATGGCTCCGAATTTATCACTCTTCTTGATAGCTCTAAGGTGCTTTCTAAAAGTTTGATACTTGCTCATATCATCTATAAACATGGCAAAATTTTGACCATTCATCTTCTCTCACACATCATGATTCATCTTTTCTAAGGTGCTTTCTAAAAGTTGATACTGCTCATATCATCTATAAACATGGCAAAATTTTGACCATTCATTTTCTCTCACACATCATGATTAGTGGTTATGGGATCGACCCAAGAGACTCCCATATTTACCCTTTAAAAGTTTAAGGATATTCACAACCATGGGATTCAAGTAGATTATCAATGGTACCAACAAGGCTGGCATTATGTTAGGCTAGTGTTCTTGATGCATTTCTTCTTGGGTAACTTTAATACTACTAGTAGGGTCACTTTCTAGGTTAGCCAGTATCTTTCTCATATCTATGGTGTTAGCCTATCTTTTCTCTTTAGTGACAGTAGCTCTATAAGGTTCATGATTTAAGCTTGCATTTCATCCTGTTAATGAAACATTTGGTCTTGCGACTCCTTGTACATTAAGTCGAGTCATTCAATGCATGCTTGATGATCATTTTCCATGATCTATTTATGATGGTGAGTATTATAGTAGTGTGAAATAATTGGTTCATGTTCCTTGTTTGATTTTAGAACCTTTTGCATTTTTACAACCATTACTGTATTTGACTCTTATAACATGTGTTTATTAATGATTGCTCATGATGAGATGATGATAATCATGACAATAAATGATTATGGATATAAATACATGAATAAAGCAGCAAAAAAATTAAGTTAGTTATAGAAATGTAAGAGAGATAATTGGCTTGTAAGGGAACTTCATTTAGACCTAGCAATTTTAAACACAACATGAAAACACAACACACATACAACACGTTTTAATAGTGCATGGGTTTTATGTAATTGTGTTTCGTGTTATAAACGTATAAAACACACATAACAGGCATAAGCACGGTTAAGACATGATTAATTAATCATGTCATAAACATGTGATTGTATCACATCTATTTGTTTAAACGGTTAGGACACGATTAATTAATCATGTCATAAATGTATAATTGTATCCATACCTATTTGTTAACACGTTTAAAATATGATAGTTTAACATGTCATAAATGGGTAGACACGTTTAAATTAACAAATTTATATATAAAACATATTAATTTTCAGTATAATTATATACTATATATAAACTATATATATAATTTTAAACTTTTAATTAAAAAACTTATTTAATATATAAAATTTGCTTTAAGCATTTAATTAATATCCATTTTACTTTAGTTATTAGTAATAATATAATTATTAAGATAAAGGTTAAGTATAACCAACATAATTTATTCATATAAGTTCCAATATATTATGATTATAACTTATAAATAATTACTTAAATGTAATATCCAATTTCAATATTATATAATAGCATTATATAATAGAAAAATTAATTTAATAATATAAATATCAATAAAACAATAATATATCATCACTTTATAAACTAATTAAAGTATAGGCTCAATCTTATTAATTAATAGTAAAATATATTTCATATTTTAAATCTCATATTAAACTATTAAGATGATTGTACATTTGTAGCCGGCTAATAACTTATTATTATTAGAAGTAGTAAATTAAAATTTTAAAAATAGAAAGTACTAATTAATATTAACAAGCTATTATATTAGTTCTAACAAATTTTTTATATATTTTAAAATTATGGTTCCTAATCGTGTGAATTATGATTTGTGAGACATGCTATAGTTAGAAAGTAAAATAACTTGAAAATGAAGGAAAAAAGGAAGATGATTGGTAGATTGGTTAATAATATTTGTGCAATTCATGTCATAATCATCTTTTCATTTAATTATGTCTTAATCGTGTTTTCATGTTATTCGCATTGTAATCGTGTCGTGTCATATTAGACATAAACATATCAATTTTAATTGTGTCATGTCACATGTAACATGAATATAAACCGTGTTGTGTTCGTATTTCAATTTGACATGATTAATTAATCATGTTGTGTTCATGTATCAGGTAATCGTGTCATGTCAAAAATGAGACATGACGCAAAACATGACATGATAACATGAATTACCAAGTCTAGCTTTATTTCTTTGACTTCCTCAAAAGATTAGAGAACTGGCACTAGTTATTGATCCATGATAGATGCCTCTTATTCAACAATAAACCTTTAACTAATTGTCCCATAATGATAATTATGATGATATGATGCATGCACATCAAACACAGAATGCTAGGTTATGACAACACCAAATAACATAGACAAGAATAACAAACAAAAGAATGAAAATGAAAATAAAGCATAGAAACTGCCTCGATGCTAGGCATTATAATGCCTAGGGGTAGACATGATGTGACAACATAATAGCATGTCTGGTTTAAAACCATCCTTATTAAGGTGATATGATACCTTGCTAAGTAAGACTAACAATCTAGGTGACAATGTTTTACATCGTCACCTAGTACTGACACATGTTAAGCCATCGATTGGACAACATCATAGTTTAATCGGGTGAAGTTTTGCCCCTGTTAAGATGGTATGATACCTTTTAGGGATAAAACTATATGAGGTTTGAGTTGCCATCTAAATTGGTATTCGAATTACTCTTCCATCCAATAAGGACAGCCGAGGCACCTCGATCCTAGGCCCGTTGCAAGCTTGGTGGAATAGCTTTAATTAGATGGATGTATTTCCCTATGTAAATATGGAAGGTTACTCACGAGAGACATAGGTAATTTACAACTTGGAAGTTCTTACTATGCCTAAGTGAAGGGTTACTCATAAAGGCTGATAGCTCACTTCCACCTAAAATTTAGGACCCTAATCCCAGCATGGAGTTTGGTGAGAATCTAATGCAAATGCAAGCACGCAGTGTGTGTCAAGGAAAAAATTAAACCTTTTGTTTACCCTTTAGTACAATACTTATCGAGTCAATATTTATTTGTAAACAAGGCAATCCTTAATAATCACGAGACAAAAATCATGAAGAGTAAAAGATTAGTAGATAAAACAAAAGGGGATTATAGTTAAATAATGACTGATGAAATCAAGAACTAAGCAATACACGACTAGTTGTAGACTTAACTCTCTAAATTACTCCCTAGCAGAATTGCCAAGCTATTGGCAACGTCCTTTCTCTCTTCCCGAAGGTAGTGCACATGACTTAAAAATATTTTTCTCAATGAAGAAGTGTCTTTTTGATCGAGACTCTTCCTTTTTGAGGTGATGGGAGCGAAAAAGTACAAATTCTTAGCTCTTGATCATAAGGGGGACCTTAGATGAATCACGCATCCAACTAGTCTTAGATAGCTACTACAAAGTGGAAAATGATCAAAGTCACCACCAATCATTTGGGCTAGGCATGATCAGATAACTGTTAAAACCAATATTTTGAGTTACGAAACTCGAAGCATCAATTCCATGGTCTGTACGGTACAAAGATTCAATGGTTAGGTTCAAGAGTTGGTTGCGTTCAAGGAAGTATTAACATCCCCATGATGCCCAAAATTAGTACCTTGTAGCTATAACTTAATTTTAGTTTTCTCAGTTTTGACTTGTCATTACTTCGATATAATCCCTTTGTATACATGAATTTGTATAAAATAGTACATCTAGATTTTAATAAAATTTGTAATCCCATATGCATCCCAAAGAGGTAGGAAACATAGGGATTTTTGTCAAAATCATCTCTCGATTTAATTTTGGAAACAAGATATTTTGTGTCAAGCATTAGAGGGATACCAACACGAAACATTGCCTTTATGATTTTTGGAAACGATTTGCAAATATGAATGCAAAATGAACACCATGAAATGAAATGTGTTAGTAAAACAAAAAAATGAGATAAAAATATTACAAAAAAGGAAAGGGGAGGGACGATGGGAATATATCTTGTAATTGTCATTGGTTATCTAGAAATAACTAAGTTAACAATTTTTTAGGCACATTTGGATTCATTGCTTGCTTAAGGCATGAAAATCGGGTTTGAATTTTGAAAAAAAAATCCATATAAAATTCAGGAGAAAGAAAATACATTGATGATTTTTGAAAAACAAGATTCGAAATTTTAAATTGATGATAATTGATTATTACTTGATATAATGACATTTTTTATGTTTTTTGACAAAACCAACAAATTTTGAATTAAAAAGTAAGAATTGAGAAAAATAGAAATTGACAAGATTTGAAAAAATGCTTGTGCCTTGATCTGAGCCTAAAAAGGGGTTGACATATGTTTTTAGATTTGATAGGGCTTGGTCGAACTCACTTAGAGGCATTCAAATTGGAGAGGGATTTCAAAAAAAAAAAGATTAATTTTGATAAATATTGAAAGCAAGGGATAGTATCGCACTAGTCTGCTTATCAATTTTATTTTAGGCTAATCCAAAGGTGGTAAGGGTCAGTAAGGTACCATTGGAAAGATAACTTGATAAGGATTAATATAAAAAAATATTTCAAAAATCCCAAAAAATCACTTTCTAGGTGGAAATAATCTTTAAAATCGGGATTAGTTCAAAGCTGGCAGCATGTGCTGGGGAAATGGTGAAACAGATTTTGAAAAGTCATTCTAAACTTATTTAGATTTGTTAAAACAAAAAGATACCTTTCTAGAAAGGGAATTTCATGAAATTTTTGGTAAAAATATTTTAAAAAATTCATAAAAATCATCTTGGGGGCCAAAATAGGCCAAACAGAATGCAAATTGTTGATTCCATGGGTTCCATATAGCATTGATTCAAACAATCATAACTTCCTCATCTGGAATGATCCAAAGGTAAACAAGATACTATTGAAAGGTAATTTAATGCCTTTTAAGGGAAAAATATAAAAGATTCAAGAGAAATCTTTTATGGTTTGAAAATGATTTTTCAAGTCATGACTACAATGCCAACAACATGAAACAAGGAAATTTTCTAGTTTTTTGGGTTTCCTACAACTAGACTTGGACTATGAACATTCGAATGTCCATGATAAAAAGGGAGTTTTGATGGCAGTGGCTTCACAAGCTCATTTGCACAATCTTGGAGTAGTTTATGATGATGGAATAGCCTATTAACCATGTTTAGCAAGGGACATTGTACGACAAGATCAAGGCATAAACAACTTAAGGGAAATTAAAAAGGACATTTTATTTTTCAGAAACCAAAACATTTAGCCTTATTAAGCCTTGAATATAAACATGAAAAGCTTAATTTTTGAAGATTGGAGGACAAATAGATAGAAAACATTAAGTTTATATTAATCCTTATTTTTTTGAAGCTAATATAGACTTAACTTAAGGATTTTTAGAAAAATATTTTTAACAAACATCAAACAAACATGTTATGAACTAAATATGGCATTCATGGCATCAAGCATGGAGAACATGTTTAAACAAACAAAGATAACATTTGGACATGAAAAAGGTGATAAAAATACAAAAAGATGAACAGGAAATGCATGTAGATGTTAGCTTCATGAATGACATCAAGAATCATGCCATGGGAGACTATGTGAACATATTTGAACAAGAAAAAAACTTGATGGAATTTTTAAGACAATGTTAAAACATGCTTTCGATATGAACCAAGTATATAAGCATAGAGAAACATGGTGGAGGGGCTAATAAAGCATCAAAAATCTTAAATCTACCATAACCAAGGCCACAAAATGTGTAAAACTCCTAAGAATAAGGTCATGGTCACATGGATTTGGCTCACTAAAATGATGAAAATGCAAAAAAACAAGCAAATGGATAAAGAAAGAGTAAGGAATATACCCAAAAGCTTAGAAACCTTGCTAGTGATGTTTAACAAAAAAAGTCTCTATATTTATAGCCTATTTTCTTCCCTTCTTTGCTATTGGTTAGCAAAAAAAGATGGCTAAGAATAAGCTTGATGGTTGTAATATCAATGAAGGGGAGTTTATGAGGAAAGTAAAGGTAATAGAGAGTTTTTAAAGGGTTTTTAAAGGGGTTAAAAGAGAGCTACAAGAATAGTATTTTTGTAATAGGGAAGCTAATGTAAAATATGTGTGTAGTGCTTTTAGATGAGCACATAATGTATCTTATATGGGATTTAATTCTAGCCATAAAAAACCTAGCAAAGGTAAGGCATATAGGACTTTATGGTTTACAACATGATGAGTCATTGTACTAAGGGAAAACCTTTCAACATTTTATTGGTTGATGTACAACTTTGGCAGCAAAAGAAGACCATCATGAGCTGACATAATGAGTAAGGTCTAGCTTGCCCTTCATTAATCCATATTATAGCATAAAATGCCCTTGTAACAAGTTTAATAGACCATTCAAAAATGTTATAACCCAATGCTTAAAGCTGAAAATGGAATCCACATGATTTTTAGGAAGTTATGTCTAAGATTGAATAATTTTTGGAGCCAAAGTCATGATTAAATTCATGTATTAATGCTGTGGTGCAAAAGGATCAAAATGTCATGAATTTGGTAAATTTTGCCTGTCTGTATCGATATAAAGAATTTTGCATTGATACATAGATCAAATTTCTCCTAGATGCATCGATGCATTAAAGAATGTATCGATATATCAAAGCTTGTATTGATACTGCCACTTATATAATAATATATTTTGGCCAAAACTCATGATTTTAGCTATGGCATAACTCTCATCGGTACAAATGCTAATGTATCGACACATTGGACAAATGTATCGATACATGGCCTCCTATATCAATACATACAATAGATTTTAGGATTTTGATGATGTGGAGGCCTTGTATTGATACATAAGGGTCACGTATTGATACCTATTCATGGAAATGTGAATTTTACGCACCTTTAGCTCTCTAAGCACTTCACCTTAGCTAGGAACGATGGAGGACTAACCCATGCTTATCTAGATTGCTTTGATGATACCTTAAATAGTGACTTTTGATGACTTGGATGATGGCTTGGACAATATGGGGTATCTAAATAGGGCAAACAAGGCATGTTGAAAAGATAACCCTATAAATATTTAAAAAGTCACAAAAAATCAAATTTTAAGAGAAAATAATTTTTGAAGTCGAACTTTATTAAGCATTGATAGCAAGTATAGGGGAGAAAGTGCTGCAAACTTTGAAAACTCATCTAGGACTTGTCCAGACTTAGCAAGTCACAAATATATATATATATATCAATGAAAATGGAATTTCATTTAGTTTAAGGGAAAAAATCCAAAAAATCATAAAAAAATCATTTAAGGGGTCAAAAACATGTATTTAAGTTTGATTGCTGGTCTTAGGGGTTCTAAATAGTTTATGGTTGAAAAATCATAACTCCTTCATTCGAGCTCCTTTCGAGGGAAACAGAAGCTTGTCAAAAAGCTAACTTGATGATATTTAAAAATTTAGAAAAAATCATTTGTTGATCAAAAATAATTTTTCAATTTAGGTTAAGCTGCTACTAGTAGCTAAAACAAATGACTTTTTGGCTTTTGATTTTCCTAGACTAGATTTGGGCTATGAACATGTGAACGTCTAAAACTAGGGTTCCTTCACAGTGGGTTCAGAGGGCCATTCTAAAACCTTGGATAAGTGTGGCAGAAGAATGCCTATTAGCCATGCTGTTAGTAACAATCAACATACAGTTCATATCAAGGCACTAAACAAACAAGTTTAAAACCATATTTTTTGAGGCTCAAACAAAATTTATTTAACCTCGATTAACCATGAATCCAACTACTAAGAGCTTAATTTACCCTAATCTTGATAGCATCAAGTGATTAAAATCATGTACTATGATTAATCCCATAGTTGAGGTTAATCATAGCCCAACTTAGGGCTTAGTTTCAAAAATCAGATTTGGGCACACAATAAGGCAAGCATTTTGTTAAACATATCAGGAACTAAAACAATAAACATTGCATCAAACAACTCAAGCCTGATTAGGCATCATCAAATAGAATATTAGCAAACCAACCATGGCCAACATGTAAGAAATGGCTTAGATAACATCAAATATGCTAGATGAAAATGTAGTAATATGAATCATGACATGAATATAGCATGAAAACATCAAGACATGGTAGAAAGCATGTAAAAGCAGTTAATCAAATATTTCATAAACTAAAACATGCTAGATATGTTATTAAAATCAAGTTAAGATACATCAAATAGCTTGAAATATGTTACCTTTTGGACTCATGATCAAAGCACATCTCAAAATGATATAAGGAAAAAAAGACTACTAGTTTAAAAAATAAAGATACATCTCTAAAAGCAAATCTCTTTTTGATTTAATGCACGTGCTGTTAGTATAAGTCCTACAAGCCAATCATTGTGGCTTAAATGGCATTAACATTTAGTGATTTTCTTGTGTACAAACATTATATTTTATTAACGTTAAAGAGGTATTTCATTACGCGTAAAATTCTATTGAATAATTGTTATATATATTTTATGTTGATAGAGCCCATTAAACACATAGGCCTTCCAAGGGAATTGTAAAGAGTTACAATTGTGAGATCCTTATTCATCAAAGTCGTATTTCTAAAACCATTCCTAGTTATCATATTGTTAAGATAGGGCATTGACGTAAATACTTTATGTGTTAAGCCTCCATGCATATGATGCATGCAACTGATCTCATAAGTTGAGGTACAAAGATACTTGGGGATACTATATGGATACTATTATGGTAACAAGTTCATGGAACATGACCTATTTTGAGAGTTTCATTTGGCATTTCACTCGAGTGTCATTGGAAATACTCTCATGTGTCAGAAATATAAATGATCCTTAGACTTATGACACTAAGTCATCTTCTACGAGGAGTGTCATACTTTGATTCCATCATAAATGAGTCCATAATAGATAGATGCTCATAGTAGGGTGATTTGGATATGACATGAATCATATGGTAGATGAATGAGTAGTCCAGAGAGGATTTATCACCATAAGTGATTTAAGGGGACATATCTCGCGTGTACCTAGCCCTTATTAACTCAAAGTCCTTAGCTAAGGCAATACTGATTATAGAGTTAACACATAAGGGTTGCACACTAATATGGATTGGGCTAAAAGCAGACACTTAACCATACTTTTGCTAATTTTATGAAAGGATTGAATTACACTAAAATACTGAGCACTGAAGGGCTTGTCAAAACCATATTGACACTTTATGCTTGTTGGGTGGCCATGATGCATTGTTAGATGCCAATATTGGTCTATAAATATGCATATTCTTAAACAGGTATTTTATATTTATTGCTAACATGATAAGGCCTAATGGGCCATACATATAATAGTAATTAGCAAAAAATTAAAATGAGAATGGACTAATATATCTAACATAAGCAATGGTTACCTAGGCCTAATATAAATGAGTTCACATGATCTAGGAGAGAAATTGTATTTTTTAAACCTTAATTTTGGTGAAAATTTTGACCAAGAAAACCTAAAGAAAAAGACAGTGATATCCCCTTACAAACCCTATGAGATATTACTTTAACCCTTTATAGTAAGAAGTAGATCAATTTTATTCTTTAATTTGATTATAGAATTAAGGTCTTTTAAGTTCAAGGGAAGGTTTATTCAATCCTAAGCTGCTAGCATGGCCCCCGACAACAAAATCTCTTCCTTATTGTAGGTTATTTGAATCACCTGTATGGATAACCATTAGAGGCTAGACACTTGGACAGCTTTGGTTTACAACAACTGGGCTTAGTGTGAGAGTTGGTGAAAATTTCAACCCAGAAAACATAAAGAAGAAGGTGGTTGATATCCCCTTACTAACCCTATAATATATTACGCTAATCCCTTTGTAGTATGAATAAATCTATTTTCTTCTTCAATTTGATTATGGAATCAAGGTCTTTTAAATTTAAGGGAAGGTTTTTAAAAGCTGAGCTACTAGAATGGCTCTCGGCAACTAAATCTTTTCCTTATTGAAGGTTTTTCAAATCACTTGTATGGATAACCATTAGAGGCCAAACACTTGGATAGCTTTGGTTTACAACAACCTGGCTTAGTGTGAAAGTTCTTAAAGTCATAAAATGGCTCTAAGACATCTTTTGGTTAAGGTATGATAGATCTTGATCTATTCTAGATGTTCTTAGTTTTAAAGATTAATCAAAATCATACAAGATGATCTAGTTTATGGAGTCTCATATTAACCTATTTGATTTGTTTCTACTGCTTAATTGATGAATTAATTTGTAAATTTTTATATTCTGGTTATTTACTATCTTGAGACTTCCTACATGTGTTGTAGCCTTGCTTCTTTCTTCTTGTTTTTACTGCCACTTTTATGCTTTTATATTTTCCTTTTGCTTTTCAATTTGCTTCTTTCTCCCAAAGTGGCATGAATATGTGAAGATGGCTATGTATTTATAAGTGGCTAATGTAATATGTAGTGAATGTGATCCAAACGAATGAAACGTGTGGGGTTTTATATGGGTTCCAACTGGACATGAAAAACCTAGGGGTAAGGGTAGTTTAATTGATATTTTGTTGAGTCACCAAGACAATGATGTCTTAGTGATACATTTACCAATTTTAATTGGCCAAGGGTTTGTGTTTGTTGCAATCCTATTAGACAATCAATTTTAGGTTCAATTCAATTACCAAACCAATTTTGGTGGGAACTAATGCCCACACCTAAATTTAATTAAGCCATGCAATTGTACCAAAAATTCTATCATCCTTGATAAGCGGACTTTTTAAAATTAAATTGTAAAATTGACCCTATTCAATTAAATAAAATAAGCCCAAATAAATTAATTAAATAAGCATATAGACCATATTTCATTTAAAATGTTTTTTAACAAGGCCTAGCCTTAAATTAAATAATTTTTACATTCGTTCTTGATGTTAGATATTTGATCCAGGCTATGGCCTTAATGATGCCCTACGAAAGCCTTAAAAAATTTATATGTATGTAGCTGACCTTTTTGGTTGTTTCTTAGTATCAGGAACAATGCAAAGACCATCAACACCATTTTATTTTAGGTAATTTAAAGCTCCTTAAGTGCCTAAAAGAAAGAAAGAACAAAATTAAAATTTCCTCATGTTGGACATGATATTTTGGTGACTATTTTGATTTTAAAAAAGTAGTGATAAGAAAAAGGATTTGGATACATACCTAGACTACATTCCTAGGCTTACCTATCTTTTGGTCGATTGAACGAAAAGGACCCAAAGCTTATTTTTGGGCTTCACCTATCTCTTGTAAAATATTTCTAATTTGAAAAGAACATATCCTTGAGTTTGTTCCTAGTGTTGACCTACTTTTTGAAAAGTAAATTTAACTTAAACTGGGATACTTATGACTAGGGCAAAACCAATGTTTTAAAGATACAAATGACCTGGGTGAAACCATAAGTCTAAGAATGAGGATGAGACCTAGGTGAAACTAGTTTTGAAAAGACGAAAAGGAGTTTTCAGATTAATGACCTAAACTTCATTCCTAATCTCAACCTTTCCCCAAGTTCACTTAAAATTCAAAATAAAAGTCCTCATGAAAGGCATTGTGAATATCCTTGAGAAATGTTTGCATTATCTTGATTAAGTCATCCTCGAGAGAGGCTTCTAAAAACCTTTAAAGAAATATCCTTGAGATAGGCCTTTGTAATATCCTTGAAAGAGGCTTTAAAGTGCGTGGTAAAATATCCTTGAGAGAGATTTTTGGGATATGCTTAAGGAAGACCTTCAAGATATCTTTGAGAGAGGCTCTAAAGTGCATGATGAAATATCTTGAGAGATGATTTTGAGATATCTTAATGACAGGTTCTAAAGTGCTTGATGAAATATCCTCGAGAAAGGCATTCGAATATCTTTAGGGGAGGGCCTTTAGATATCCTCAAGAGAGGTTTTCTAGAAGTTTTTGTTGAAATACCTTTAAAAGAGGTTTTAAAATTTTGAATGAAATTTAGAGGTTTTGGATGAAATATCTTCAAGAGAGGCTTTGCACAAGTCATTGAAGAATATCCTTGAGAGAGGCTTCGAACTTTCAGTTGATATATCTTCGAGAAAAGCTTTAGAAGTTATTGATGAAATATCCTTCAAAGAGGCTTTTGGAAGTTTTTGATGAAGTATCCACAAGGGAAGTTTTGAAAGTTTCTAATGAAATATCCTCAAATGAGACTTTTTTTTATGAAATCCTTGTTGAAAAATCCTCGAGAGGTTTTTTATTAAGAATCTTTGTTAAAATGTTCTCAAGACAAGTTCTAAAAATATACAGTAAATGTTCTTAAGAAAGGAAAAGTGATGTATACCGTGGATGTCATGCAAAGGCAGAAACGCCATGTTATGTCATGAGCAGGTGGATGGTGATACCTACACTTTTAATCAAGATACCCATGCGCATGAAATGA
>JBBYHL010228493.1:0-26751 GCA_038381835.1 Adansonia madagascariensis
TAATATAAAATATGTTTTTATTTTTTATTATTTTTAAATAGTAGCTTGGAATTTAGTAAAAGATATTTTTAATATTTTATTATTTTTAAAAACTATTTTTGATATATATAATTTATATTTATAATTTATATAAATTTATATATAATATATATATATAGTTTATATATATATATATATATGAGTTGATTCTCTTCCCACTAACTCTCCATAAACACAAGAGCAAAATAATAGAGAAAAATATGGTTAAATTATAATTATAATTTTTTATTAACAATTTTATTAATTATTTCTATTTTGAAATAATTTTTTCTGTTTTTACCTTTTATAAATATTATAACTCCAAGTTACCTTTTTAAAATTCTCCCTGTTACCCAGTTTCAAGGTCAATCCTTATTTTTAAAACGGTTGAGATTAGAATTTTATATCCAACAGTTTTTTTATATTAAGCTGATGGAAAGCGTACAAAACTTATTTTAGAATTTTTCTCATTTAAGGCTCTTTAACAGTAACTACAGTTTATTTTACTTTATTTTCTAATTTCTAATTCTTTCTCTTTTGGCTCTTTCTTTCGGTATAGAAAACAATTTGATTATAATGAATAAAGTTATATTATTTGGTCAATTTGCAGTAAATTAGAAATTGGTTATTTCTTTAGGTGTAGGAATGACATGATTTTTAGAAAACTTTAAAAATATAGCCTAAAGAATTAACGAATGTATCCAACTAAGATTATTCTACCTCACTGTGATTCCTTGTTTATCTTATAATTGAACTGAAACTAAACTATACAGTACGTTGACAGCTCAATCTGCTGGACTTCCCTTTCTCAAAGCCTACTTAGATAGGGATGCATTGGTTACTCAACATCGTCGTGGGGTGAATTTTGCGGTTGCTGGCTCTACTGCCTTACCTGTGGGAGTTCTAGCTGCTAATCATCATGTTGTAGCCCCAGTTACCAACACTTCTCTTACCGGGCAGCTTCATTGCATGTCTACCTAATGAATGGACTATGTCGTGATCATGATGAAGATATTGGCAAATAGCAATTCAGCACCTGATCTTTTTAATTAAACAAACGATCTTATTTGTGTTTGATTCTAATTCAGTAATAATAAAACTAACTACGCTTCGAATATTTGTCATGTTTGATAGATTGCTTCAAGAAACTGAAAACATATCTTTTCATGGTTGGAGAGATTGGAGGGAATGACTATAACCATGTTTTGTTTCAAGGAAAAACCATTGAAGACATTAAGTCCATGGTGTCTAAGGTTATATTCAAGCCGTAAAAGATGCTGTCAATGTAAGTTCTATTCTTTAAAAGGATTTCAATTCCATCTCTCTTTTACTTTGCAAACTTGTCACAATTATTTTAACTCACTTAACTTTCTGTTTGCTATGGAAGGTCATTGGTAATTGCGCTACTCCTGTAGTTGTTCTAGGGAACTTTCCAATAAGATGTTTACCCATCTATCTCACTGGATTTCAAAGAGCAAAGAAAAGATCATCCTAATCTCATAATAGTATATCGTGATTACTACAATGCATACAGAAACCTTCTGCACAAAGTTAAACTACTTGGTAAGTTTTATTTTACCTGCGTAAGTTATGAAAAAAAAATATAATTTTAGAGTTGCTTTGATGAATATGTACTATGTTTTTGTTCCAAATATAACCAGGTTTTTACACCAAATCGACCCAAAAAGCTTGTTGCGGGTGTTGGAGAAGATTACAGCTTCAGCCTTAGGAGAATGTTTGAATCTTCGGGTAGTGAGAGCTTGCTCAAACTGGGACGGAGTTCATTCAACACAGTAAGACTAACAAGTTCATGGCAAGAGGGCTCATTCATCATATCTATCATTCAATGCAATGCTTGAATAATTGGATTTTTTTTTTTTTTTTTAGTTTCAGAGTAAGTATTTCTCAAATTTCCTGGTGTTATTGTTGTTTTTTTTTTTTTTTTTTTTTGCTCTAAGAACCGAAGAATTAGGAAAATGAATTTTTTTTCAATTATTTCAGTTCTTACGGCTCGCTTTTTCTTTCAAGCAGTGATTGAATTATAATGCTTAATTTATATATATATATATATATATATATCTTAGAAGCTCACTTCATGCAATATGAATTGGTATAAATTTAGGTTCTATGGCATACAATATAAAGAAAAGAATTAAAAGTAATTTGTCAATTATATATATACACACACAAACAATATCTAACCAAATAGATAAAAACGTAAAAAAGAAAAATTAAAAACAAAGTCACAAGATTTGTAACCTTGTAATAGAAGTTTTTCAGTAGAGAAAAAAGTCAAAATCTAGATTTGATTTGTAAAAAGTATATGAATTATTTTTAAAATAAACGTTCTAAATTAATTAATAGAATCAGTAACACCTTGGTCATTTAATTAGAAGAAAACATTGTCCAAATTAAAAGCCAATATTATGCCATTTTATATTCTAAATAAAGGGTAAATTGATATGACTTCTGGGCTAAGATCGATTCAACTTCTATTCTTTCTGGGTTTAACTATGTCAATATTTATTTTAAAAATAAAATCTAATTGAAATTCTCTATTATTAAGTCAGTCCAAGCCCTTTAAATCATTAGGTAGACTTATGAATAACTCATTTTGTTTAATCACTTTTGACCCTCGAAGCATGGCCAAGTTCTTGAATGTTACTTTTTTTTTTTTTTTTTTTTATAAGATCGGCCAGTGCATTTTTTAAAATTTTGGTTGATTTTAATTTTTTCGACGATTTTAAACACATATTTTTCATTAAAAATTTTGCTCTCTAAATGTTTGTCATACTAACAGTTATTTATAATCTATAACTCTATATTAAAGTCGTCCTCGATGGTACTTTAGCACTTTAGCATGGGTGAAGAGAAGCTGTCAAAGCCTTTTTTTTTTTTTTCAATTCATCAAAAGAACTACAAAATGGATTATTATATAAAATATTTACAAACATAACCATTATAATATATAATTATTAATAAAGAAATATTGACAATACTATCTAAGCTGCTTTTGCGGATTAGGTGTTGCAAATTTAAATAATTTAAATATTCAAATATTATATTTACTATTTAAAAAAATTAGAATAAATTCAAATATAAAACTTCAACTATCCATTATTTGAATTTATTTTTATTTTGTTTCGATTGTATCAAATATTTTAATTCATTATTTAATTCGCTTTATTCATATGAGTTCAAGTATATAAATCCAAAATTCATTTAAATATTTAATTATTTTTTTAATTTATATTTTATTTTTTAAAAAATAATTTAATAAATTTATATATTTAACAAATTAAAATATCTTCCAATATTATTTTTTGAATCAATGCAAATCAAATAGTAATCAAATAGTAAATTAGTGTTGAAAGATGTATTTTTGCAATGATTGCTTGTCTGAATTGTGTAAGTTGGCTTGAAATGACTATGGAAAGAAAATACCGCTAATCTTCTTTTTTTTATTTAGATGTAGCTAATCACTTATAAAAATTTATGTTTTATAAAAAAATTTTAAAATCAATTAAAATCTTTACAAAAACAAATTTGAAAATCTGCTAATAAAACTAAAGAAAATCATTGTGAGCTCGAGAATTAGTTGTGTGAACTATATTAGTACCCTCACAATGCTCATAAACAATAGCACCTATTAATCATCTATTACCTTTAATATTGATTATAACTGATTTTTATTTCGGTATTTAAAAATAATATTTTGAAAAACAAATGAAAACAATCACATTATTTAGGAATGATTCAAAAATTCTCTTATCACAAAATTTGATGTACTCCTCGACAATCTGACGAAATGTAGAATTTTTTCCTTCCATTTGAAAGTCATCTGTCGCATCATTTTCCAAAAGGATGATCCACGTTAACGATGACAGACGAAATTCTCTTTAGCAACCTGGCAAAAAAATTCAAAGAATTACTCTAATTTAGGAACATTACCCTTTTTTAATGAGGGATATCTGAATGCTTCAGAGGAAACTTCAATTGCGTTCAAGAAAAGATTTTAGCTGCGAGAGTTTTTGCTTGAACCAAGGGACTATCCGAACACAATGGAGAAAGATGTTCGGATACCTTAAAGGCAATTTTAGGCTACTTGACTCGAGATAAAGGTACTTGAACATCATGGACAAGATATTTAAATATCCCTAGATTCATCATGACACGAAGTTCTAGAAATCAAGGAAGAATAAAGCAAAAAAAAAAAAGATATAGGACACAGTGGTCGAACCTTAATCATTTTTTGAAAACCAAAAATTCAACTTGTTTTTCAAGAGTTTGATAAAACATTCCAACTTAAAAAAAAAAACATTGATTTAACATTTTTGTAGACAAAAAGATACTTAGATATGCTTCCTTATAGATTCGATCAAGGTATCTTTTCAAAACCAAAAATATATATTTCTTTGAAAAAAGGATGCAAGGAAATCTTTAGCCCATAATATCCTATCCGACCTTTGAACATCTGATATGTCTGATACTTTGGAGTACAAACCACGACCTTGGTTATAGATTATTTACTTAAACCAAACGCACAGGTGACTAAGTAGAAAATCCTCAAAATGTTTTGATTTTAATTTTGAATTTATAATCATTTATCATACGACTCATATTGCTAGGTCAATAGTTACAATATTGGTCTATTTAACGATACACACTACTAAATTCAGAAAAAATAAATAATTTTTATTTTAAAAGTTACAAAGATATATCTAGACACCTCATTTTGTTCAAGCCAACATTCAAGGCATCAAAGGTCATTCGAGGTGCCATCGAAGTCATTCAGATGAGCATAGATTGGCTCCCCATCATTCTTGGCTAAGGTGAGGTGTTTGGAGAGTCATAGGTATGAAAAATCCATATTTTTGTATGCACCTTTCGATACAAAGTCCTTATGTATTGATAAAGGACCTCACATCATCAAAATTTCAAAGTTTCTCTAGTTGTATTGATGCCAAGGGTATTTGTATTGATACAAGGTTACGTCGTAGCCAAAATCACAATTTTTGGCCAAAACATATCGATACGAGCTTGAATGTATTCATACATTCTTCAATGTATCTGCACTATGTATCAATACATAATGCTTTGTATGGACACAAAATGCATTATATCAATACAAAATTCCTTGTATCGATACCAGTGTTGTTGGTACCGTACCGGCCAGTACGTACCGATTTCGACATATAACGATACCGGTGATAGTTGATTTCGTTTCGGTCTTGGTTTCGGTCTGTACCGGCTGCACCGGTAAGTACCAGTCTGTTTCGATGGTACCGGCCAAAAATAGCTGTACCGGCTGGTACATAATAAGCTTGTAAAAAAAAGTTAAACTAACATTGATCTTAAATCTGATTAATATTATACATAATTACTCATAAATTTAATGATTATTAAAAAATTTTAAATTTACTACTTAACTGATATTGATTTTTTTATATTTAATGAAGTTTTTTTTATAGAACATTATATATAATTGATGAATATTTAATATATAAAATTTATTTAAACTCATTTATTTCATATTTGAAAATATTTTTCATATATATAAATTAAAAATATTTAAACTCTGATAAACCAGAAATCGTATACCGAAACACACTGGTACCGGTATGTACCTGTACCAGAACAAAAACGGTATGCCCACCGATATGGTACTGACTACCTTGATCGATACACATTGCACTTTTGGCCTAGTTCGAGGCATTTTTCATCCTTTGTTCTATTGGATTAAAACTCAAATTTGACCACGATTTTAGCTAAAAAATTATCTAATATCAGACATAGCCTCATCTATATCATGCGAATTTATTTTTAGGCCTTAAGCATTGGATTGACATATTTTGGAAAGGTCCATTAAGGTAAGCATAAGGATATTTCATGTTAAATTTGATTTAATGAAGGGCAAGTTTGAGATTACTCATTGTAGATACCCCATTTTATTCGGACCAATATTTAAGGTATCAGAGGTCATCATCCAAGACAGCACTGCGGCCATTTAAAAGGAATGCAGATTAGTTCCCTATAATTTTTTGCTAAGATAAGGTATTTGAGGAGTCTAAGGTATGAAAAATCCACATTTTTGCTTGCATGTATTGATAGACATCCCTTATGTGTCGATACCGAACCTTTACGTTGTCAAATTTTTAAAATTTTTCTATTTGTATCGATACAAAAGGGTGGGATATCAATACTAGGGCAATTTATCAATATATGGGCAATGATAATGATACATATTGATGTCGTAGCTAAAATCATGATTTTTGGCCAACAGGTATCAATACAGGAGTCATGGTATCGATATAACCTACTTTGTATCGATGCTAAGTTCAAAGTATAGATACATTCTAGGCTTTTTACCGAGATGTATTGATGGAAAACTCTTTGTATCGATATAGATTGGTAATTTCATCCAGTTCATAGCATTTTTCGCTTTCATGCCATGACACTAAAACTCCAATTTGGCTACATATTTGGTACCAAAAATCATCAGATTCATACCAGGCCTTAGCATTGGACTTATGATTGGATCAAATGAATTTTTAAGGCCCAAAATGACTAGAAAATGGGACATTTTCATAAAGTTTGTTTAGGGGCATGCTTGGCTTTTATCGACTTACATAATGCCTTAACCTTTCTGTTCCACTACCTTGACTGCTAAAGCCAGTAAAAATCAAGATAGCTGAGCATAGTACCCAGGGCCATTGCATGGTACGTAAAGAAAACTCCATAATGCCTTTCTTTTTGGCTCTTAAGTTTTGGCTGATTAAGTGTTTATATAAGATCCAATTTTGGCTCAGCAAAAAAAATCTGGACATATACACATGATCACATTTTTCAAAAAAACATTCATTTTCATAGCTTTTCCAACCAGCACTCCAAAACCTCTCCAAAGCCCTCATTCCTCACTTTTTTTCATCACAAAACTCCTCTCCATCCATAGTGCTACCTCAAAGCTCATTTTTGCCACTATTTCTTGCTCATCTATAGCAAGTAAAGGAAAGAAAAGTGAGCCAAAAACCAAAAAACTCAGAAAAAACATAAGAATACAAAAATAACAACTTTGAGTTGATAGGGGAAAAAGAGTTTTGCCTATATTTGTTGGTATATTTTTTTTGCCTTTCTCTTCATTTCTTTGCATTTACACACATCTCATGCTATCTTGGCTAACCAATCATCATGAAACCATGACCTCCTTAGGACAGCATGCATTTTTGAGTTTGTCTTAATGATATTTTGAGTTTATGATGCTTTGATGTTGTTTGAATGCTTAAAAATCATATTTTTCTATGTCCAAAAACAGGGGACAGCATCACACTATCACCCTTCTCGAATTTATTTTAAGCAAATTTAGAGGTTCCAAAGGTCGAGTGAGGTACCATTTGAAAAATAAATTAATAAGGGTTAACATAAAAATATTCCAAATATCCCAAAAAATCACTTTTCAAGTGGAAATACATTTGAAGTTGTGTTTAATGTGACATTGACAGCATATGTAGGAGAAAGGGTACAGCAAACTTTGAAAAATCATTCCTGACTCATACGAAATTGTTAAATCGCAAATGATACCTTTCTAGAAAAAGAATTTCATGAAATTTAAGAAAAATATTTTGAAAGTTTATAAAAATAATTTAGTAGGCTGAAATACCTAAACAAAATGCAAATCGCTGATTATAGGGGTTCTAGATAGCCTTAATTTGAAAGATCATAATTTCTTCATCTAGAATAATCCGAGAGCAAACAAGATACCGCAAGAAAGGTAATTTGATTCCCTTTTAAGGAAAAATATTAAAAATTTATGAAAAATGGTTTAAGGTTCAAAAATGATTTTTCAAGTCATGACTATAGTGTTGTTAAGGCAAAAACAGGAGAGTTTTTTTGGTTTTTTGGGTTTCTTAAGACTAAACTTGAGCTATGGACATCTGAACATCCATGGTAGAAAAGAATGGGTGACATGGGCTTCATGAACTCATTTACATAATCTAAAGTAGTTTGGGATGATAAAATAGCCCATTGACCATGGTACAAACAAAGGTATTAAACCTAAAATCAAGGCATAAATACTTTAAAATAAGTAAAAAACCTATTTTATTTTGGAAAATTAGAATATTTAACCTCATTTAACTATGAATCTAAACATGAATTCTAAGATTGGATGACCAATTTAGTGCAAACATTAAATCCATGTTATTATTCTCCATTTATTGGAAATAACATAGATGTAATTTGGGGGTTTTTAAAAATCAGCTTTTCACAGCAAACAAGTAAACATTTTGACAAATATGTTATAAACTAAATTTGACATGCATGAACATGAACATGGATAGCACATTTAAACAAAGAAAGATGACATTTTAGCATGGACAAAATGACAAGAATGTAAAAAAATGACAAATAAAATGCATAGAAATGTTAACTTCATGAATGACATTAAGAATCGTGCCATGAAAAGTGATATGAACATGTTTAAGTGAGGAAAATTTTACTAGAATTTCCAAGACAACATTTTTACTCTATAAAACATACCAAAATGCAAGAAAATTCATGAATAGGTTTAAAACATGTTAAGATGAACATCCAAGCATAAAATTAGCATATGAAAGTGAATAAAACATAACAAGAATGCATGAGAGGGGCTGTTATGGTTGAAAAATGCAGCATGGTATGCATGGTCATCCACACAATACCAAAGCATTAAAAAGGTCATCAAAGTTTTAGAACTACCACAAACAAAGCCATAATAATACATAAGAGTCCTAAAATGGTCATAGTAACATGAATGGCTCACTTAGACGATGCAAATGATTAAAAACAGAAAATAATGGAGTAAGGTGAGGAATATAGAGCAAAAGCCTTGAACCTTAGCTGTTCCTTTAAGCAGCTTTAAGCTTATTTTTTTCCATCTCTTTGCTATTGATTAGCAAGACAAGGATGAAAAAAGGGATCTTGTTTAGTTATGGCTTCAATGAAGGGGAGTTTTAAATGTAGCAATGAAGGAAATACAAGGTTTTGGAAGGGTTTTAGGAAGAGCAAAGGGAAAGCTAAAAGAATATTGTCTAGGTAGGAAAGAGTGTTTTCTTGGAGGTGAATAGTAGTGTGTGTGTTTGAACTTTGCTAAAAATCCCTTCTTGTTAAGCCAAAATTGGCTTTTTTATAGCAAATGTTTAGCCAATTTTAGTTAGCCACAATGAAGGCAGTGTTGAGTTTTCCCATTATACTATAGAGACAGCTCTAAGTTTGATGCTCAACTATTTTTATTTGTATTAGTTTTGTCAAGCAAAGTAATGGAGCAGAGAGGCTAAGGGGGTTTGAAAAATAAAAAAAAAAAACTGAGCATGCCTCCAAAAAAACTGTCTTCTATTAAAATGTCCTACTTTCTAGTCATTTTGGGCTTCAAAAATTAATTAAGTCCAATCTTAAGTCTAATTACAAGGCCTAGTATGAATTTTGATGATTTTTTGTGTAAAAATGTGGCCAAATCTAATTTTTAAATCAATGGTGCAAAAGTTGAAAAATGCCATGAATTAGGCAAATTTTGCCTAGATGTATCGATAGATTACATATTATAGATACATTTTGTCCAAAAATCAAATTTTAGTTACTGCCAAGCCTTGTATTGATACATTTGACCAGTGTATCGATATGTTAAATAAATGTATCGATATAGCCTCTATTTGTATCTATACAACTTGTGAAATTTTGAATTTTGATGACATTGAGGCCTTATATCGATACATAAGGTCTATGTATCAATACAGTCATGCAAAATATCAATTTCACATACTTTTCACTATCTGAACCTCTTACCATGGATAGGAATGATCAGGAATTGATGATTTCTTAAATGACCTTGATGGCACCTAGAATAGTGACCTTTGATGCTTGGAAATTGATCTTGACAAAGGTCCAGTGATTTTTAGACAAAATGACATTTTTGACAAATTCTTGATGAAATAAGTGATTTTTGATCAAAAAGGAAATTGATAAAAATAGAGGTGACATGACAAGATTGCTTATGCCATGATCTGGACCTATAGGGTGGATGCATATAGTTTGACTCAAAGGGACTAACCGGTGCCACTTAGAGACATTCTAATCTCTCAAAGTGGCAATTCAAAAAAATCAATTAATTTCAACTAATGCTGAAAATAGGGAACAACATTGTGCTGTCTCCTTTTCTGAATTTATTTCGGCCAATTTAAAGGTGTTAGGAGTAGGGTAAGGTGACTTGATAATGTTTAATATAAAAATATTCCAAAAGTCCTAAAAATTCATCTTCTAGGTGGAAATAAATTTTGAAATTGGGTTAAGCATGACACTTACAGAATGTGCAGGGGAAAGGGTGTGGCTAACTTAGAAAAATCATTTAGAACTCATTCGAAATGACCAAATTACAAAAAAATACCTTTCCAAAAAAAGAAGTTCAGGATTTATTTTGGAAAAATATTTTCAAAATATATAAAAATCATCTGATGGGCAAAAATGATCCAAACAGAATGTAGGTCACTAATTCTAAGGGTTCCAGATAGCATCGATTCAAAAAATCATACCTCTCTCATCTGGAATGATCTAAAGCAAACGAGACATTATTAGAAAGGTAATTTGATTTCCTTTTAGGGAAAATATCATAAAGTTCTGTACAGATTATTAGGGTTCAAAAATTATTTTTCATATCATGACTACAGTGCTACCAGTTTTAAAAATAAGGGAGCTTTTGGTTTTTCCAGGTTTCTTAGCTCCAGATTTGAGCCATAGATGAACAACTAGCTGGAATTTTATACAGCATCAAAACATATTTTCAAGAAGATCTAGGTACATGGAAACAAAAAAACATCTAGAGGGTTCAATGAAGCATGGAAGATCCTAAGTTTACCATATCCATGGCCATAAAATGTATGAGTTGTCCTAGAAAAAAGGTCATGGTTAGATGGATTTTTGGGCTACTAAAGTGATAGAGATGATGAAAAAATAGAAAATAAATGAAAAAATAAAAAAAAACCAATAAACCTTAAATCTTAGCTTCTCCTTTGAGGAGCAACTTTAAGCTCACTTTCTCTCACTTTTTTTTTATTTAGCAAGAAAAAGATGAAAAGAATGAGCTTTTTGGTTAAATTTTGTTAGAAAGAAGTTTTAAAGATGAAAGTAAGTGAAAAGATGAGTTTTTAGATTTTTTTTATGGGTTTAGAAGAGCTACAAGAATGAAGTTTTTGGCTAAGGGTAGAAGGGAATGGAATAGTGTTTATGGAAGTGTGTTTGTGTCTCTCATTTGCTAAGCTAAAGTTGGCTCTTTCATAGGCGAATGATCAACCAAGATTTAAAGGCCAAAAACCAAAGGCAATTTTAAATTTTCTTAATGTACCATGGGGGCAGCCCTAAATACTATGCTTAGCTAGCCAAAATCCCATTAGCTACTATGATTTGAGTGTTGGAACAAAGATGTTAGTCTGCAGATGAAAAAAAGCCAACTTTGCCCTTGAACAAACCATTTAATCCATGAGAATGTCCCATTTTCAAGCTATTTTAGGCCTTAAAATCTGTTAAAACTTACTCATAATTCCGAAGTTAAGGCTTAGTATGAATTTAGATGGTTTTTTATGCCAAAAGTGTGTTTAAATCAAACTTTTAGATCAATGGTGCAAAGGCTTAAAAAATAGCATGAATTGGGCAAAAATGCCTTAATGTATTGATACATTACAAATTTTATTGATATCTCTGGGGCAAAAAAAATCTAGAATGTATCGATACAATTACTTATGTACTGATAGATCTTGTCCAAAAATCAAATTTTAGCTATTGCCAAGCCTTATATCGATACATTTGGTCGATGTATTGATGAATAAAGCAAATGTACCAATACAAACCTTATTTTTATCAATACGATATGTAAAATTTTGAAATTTGATGATGTGGAGGCCTTATATCAATACATAAAGACCATGTATCGATACATACATGTAAAACTATGAAGTTTATGCACCTTTAACTCTCCATACATCTTACTGAGCCTGGAATAATGGAGAACCAATCCATGCACATCCTAATGACCTGATGATATCCAAAAAGTGACCTTGGATGTCCTGAATGATGACCCTGATAAAATGAGGTATCTACAGTTGCCTCACTTTTATCGTTGCTGAGTATCAAAAAGAGGGCAAAGACCAATAGACACCATTTTTTTGGGATGTGCTGATGCTGATTTATTTTTCTTGTGATAAAAAAACCAAAATTAATATAACGCCCAGATAAAACAATATTTGGTGATGATTTCGATTGTGCAAAGAAAGGTAAAGTTTAATTTTTTGGATGAGAAACCTAGACTATGATCCTAGGCTCAACCTATCTCTAAGTTCAACTTAAAGATGACAAAAAGCCAATATGCCAAGTCAGGGCTAGCAACATCAAACTTCGAAAAAATTTATTGACATGTTTTGGATAAAAGAACTAGACTATGATACTAGGCTTAACCTATCCCTCGGTTTGACTAAAAAGACTTGATGCCAATATGTTGAATCACGGCCAGCAATGTTAGCCTTTGAAAAAATTTATTGATAGTTTTTGGATAAAAAACCTAGACTATAATCTTAGGCTTAACCATCCCTAGATTTGACTAAAAAAAACAAAATGCCAACATGCAAAATCATGGCCAGCAACATTGGTCTTTTAAAAAGATTTCTTGACAAAGTGTCTTGACTAAGGTTCTTGACCAAAGTTCTTGACATAGATTTTAGACATGAATTCTCAACAAAGGTTCTTGTTCTTAACAAAGATTATAAACATGGATTCTTGACAAAGAATCTAGACAAAGCTTTTAGACATAAATTTTTGATAAAGGTTCCTAACATAGGTTTTAGACATTAGTTCTTGACAAAGGTTCTTAACACAAGTTCTAGACATGAGTTCTTGATAAAATACCTATTAGTTAGTGTAACCTACCAGCATCACTAGGTTTTAACTTTAGATGACATGATGGCAAAGGCCAATTAGCTAGGACTAACTTATTAGCATCATTGGGCTTAGATTTTCATGACAGCATAGCTTAGAGAGAAAGGGTTTTTACTTGAGTGACCCTCTAATTTGGTAATTTTTTATGTCAAAGGTTTTTACTAGGAAGTTCTTCAAAGTTCAACAGATTCTGCTTGGACTTGATGCTAACATGACAATGCTATGTAATGGCAATATGAATGCATGATGTAATGATGCGTGTGCAACTTTCTTGACAACATGAGATATAACTGTGACATGAAGTTGAACACGAGAGTAGTCATTGCAAGCTATTCTATTGACTGGGAGTTTTGACAACTACTTCTTTGATGTCTCAGTTTGAGGTGCTGACTTTATATTCAATGGGCTTTGAGATGATGACTCTTTTTAGATCATTTAGTGTTTAGATGATCAAGTTCTTGACTTTAGGTATCTTATGACCTTTCTAACAATTTATGGATTCAGTGTTTCTTGACGTTGGGATATTCGATGATCTCTTTTAACAATTTAAGGATTTATGTTTCTTGACTCCAAGAATTTTAATGCTTTCTTTTGATAGGTTGACTGGTTTCATTGACTGATTGAAAGTGAGGTAATTCTTTGTGTGCCTTGACTGGTTTGGTTAACATTTGAGTTTCAGTGAGATCTTTGACTTGGATATGCAAATTTGGCCTAGGGTTAGTTTCTGCCAATTTTTTTATGACCGATGGCTTTTAGAGGCTAGAAACGTTTGACACACAATCATGACTAGTATGCTTCTTAATTCGAGATATGTGGGGTTTTTTCTGACAAGGTCGTTTGGTATTGTTAACAATTTGAGGACTAGGTGATTGTTTGCGTGTCTTGACTGATTCGGTTAGTGTTTGAGTCTTGACTAGAATTTTAACTAGGGTGTATAAGTTTGGCTTTGGTTACTTTTGAAAGTTTTTTAGGACTGATGACTTTAAGAAACCAGGCATAATTTGACACATGATCATGATGGGAAAGTGTTAAGTGTAAGGGATTCATGGGATAAATTAAGCTCCCTATGCTCTCTTTGTCTTTTTGATGTAATATCAAAAAATCCTGATATGAATCTTATTTGATTATCAAGTATTATCAATTAAATGACAAGTATGATGCAATGCAGATGTGATGCGAGAGGGTTGAAAAAAAACAAGAAAGCATTTCATTCATGACAAGAAATGTGATGTAATTACATTTACATTTGGCAAAAGGTATAACGACAATAAGCTATGATGACGAGAAAGTAATCTTTTGGGTGATTGATACCCCTGATAATTATGACATGAACATCTCATCTGATGCATCTTGAGATCTTTCTCGAATGATCAACATGCCTGATGTTAGCTGATCTTCTGAAGACCCCTAAGATTTCCCTATGTCATTTTGCAGTTGCCTCGACTCAAGTAGGTTTGATGAGGTTTAACTTTGATTTGCTAAGATTTGATCTAATTTGATCGAGATTTTGGCTAGGTTTAATTAAAATGGGGCTGAGTTTGATTAGATATGACCATGGCTGGGCAACGTTTGATTGAGGTTTTTTTTTTACAAGTATTGGGGTAGGATCTGATTTGGTTTAGATAAGGTTTGGTTGCGATATGTTGACATGAAGGGGTAAGAGCTTCGGATATTGATAAATTATGACCAAAGACTTTTAAGGCTGATGAAAAATGTGGGGGTTTAGATTGATTATCATTAGAATGCCAAGAATCTATATAAAATGGTCATAGGTCTAGACTTTTACAAACTAATTACGAAAAGGAGATGAATGTTCACCTGCATGGATTCCTCGAGATGTTTGACAAGTGCTAATCTTGGCTCGTGATCCCTAGCTCTCGAGAAGTTGTTTGGGAAGCCTTTTGGGTAGGTGCTAGTCTTATTCGAGGAGTATTATTCTAAAAGGTATTTTGATAGAGGTTTTAAAGCTGGATCTTTTATTTTGACTCATGAGGGTGCTAGGCATTTTAAGATTTCAGGGGTTTTGACAGCCCCTTAATTGGATGGGATGATTTTCTCTTTTGTGGCTATTTGAGCAATGTTGTATATGACTTTAGGAATTTTGACTTTGCTTCAAACAGCTTTTTTTTAGGTTTTCACCTTAGGCTTTATTCTTTTTTTCTTAACTTCTTTTTTTTTTTGACTGATTGATTTATCAGGCCCTTCAAGAAGCCTAAGACTTTCTAAAAGAACAAATTTTTGAAGAATGGGGTCATTAGTTCAAGTAGCCATGCTAGGTCGAAATAAACTTTTCGAGGTTTCTAGCACAAGCTAAGGTTCAAGGTTCTGAAAGAAAGGGCATACAAGCCCAAATTTGGTGTTTGAGGGTGATCAGATCAAGGATCATTTCTAAGGGTTTCCACCCCAAGGTGTCTTTGCTTTCTTTTCTTTAGTTCCCTCCTTCTTAATTTGATCTTGAGTTTAATTTTCAATTTGTCAAAATTGGTTTTTTGACTTCCTATTCTTTTTTTTTTTTGTTGTTTTTTCTATCTTTGACCTTTATTTTCTTAGAAGGAATTTAGACTTTGATAACTTGGTTTATCCTATATTTGCCACATGATGTCAGGCATTTTGACAATTTTGGAAGTGGATATCTACCCATTTTCCTTAAAAAGGCTTTATGTGCCCTTAGTGTGGAGGCTGATCCGTGATCAAGGTTTTCGAAAGAATGAATTCGTTAGGCTAAAAAGGTAGCAAAAGGGATAATTTTACAATTTGTGAAAGGATGGAAAGAAAGAAGGTTGTCTTGCATTTCGAACACAACCACATGAACTGAGAGTCATTCTTCAGGACAAGGTTCTCTTAGAAAACATTATGAATGTCTTATTTGCTCTAGAAATTAATGATCTTAAGTTTTAGTTGACCAAAAAGAAAGGTTCAAGTGGTTGTGACAACTCTGATGCCATAGGCCCTCTCTTAGAATCTTTGTTGGAATCTACTTCACTAGTACAGATTAACCATTCAAAATTTATCTCTAGAAGCTCATTAAAAGTATCCATTATTAAAGCACCTGAAAGGGTGAGCAATAGACAAAAACATAAAGACAAAAGTTTTAAGCAAAAAAAGAAGACTAATAGGCACACAAGATGAAATGTTTTATGCAAAAGTCATTTTTATTGAGAGTAAGTGATAAAATACAGCAATTACTTAGGATTCCTACAAGCTATTAGGCAGAAGTAAGGAAGTTTCAGTTCTTGACATTACACGAGAATAGACTAAAAAAGCACAAGGGTTTCTAGCATGACCCTATTGTCAAGAGCAGATTCTAGTGATTAGGGATAGATCTCATCACTTAGCCTAGATGGCCTTGGTTGATCGTCGATTGCATTGACATGGAGGTTATCGACACTGATCATGTTTACAGTTGGTTCAGCATGGTTGGGTAAATGATTAGCAACAACATTCAACCCCTGATTCATCCTAAATTGCAAGACCTTCAAGTCAATAAGGCTTTGTACCCTTCGCTTAAAAGATAAGCAATTTTCAATGCCATGCCTCGCTACCCTAACACGGTAATCATAGTAAGCATTGCGATCATACCACTGAAGGTATAGGGGATTCTTTTTGGGATCATAAACAAGAGCGACCAAGCGGCCCTAACGCAACACCTGGTAGAGCTCCTTATAGGTCATAGGGATGGGATCAAACTATTGTCTCCTAAGGTTTTCCCCTCAGTTGTTTGAAGCATTGTTGGTAGGGGGATTAGCATTCTAATTAGCAAGAAGTAGATTGTTTCATAAAGGATTTGAAGGGATAGTAAAGACTGGATTATAAGTTACAGCATAAATCGACTGAGAAGGCTAAAAGATCACGACAGATTAAGGTAGGGCATGCCCAAGTAATATAGGCTAGGCACCTGATAATGACTCAACTGACTTGTATTGGCATAGCTTATGGTGTTTACCTTTTCTTCCTTCCTTTTGTGGACCAGTGGCTTCTTGCTCGACCCAAATGACTCATCTGTAGATATCCTGCCACTTTTAATCATTGCATCAATCATTTTGCCAGATAGAACTAGGTTGGTGAACTTTTGAGCGGCATTCTCTACCAATTTTTAATAATATGGGGCATGTAAGGTGTTAATGAATGTCATGGCATCTCCTTTTCAGTTAAAAAAAGTTAAACTAAAACTGCTTCTTCTTTTCACTATTAAGCATATTGCCTAAAGTTTCCAATAGGCTTCTTCTCTAGATTCAAAAGAGAGAAGTGGTCGAAGGCCTAATCCGACACATGCTCATACTGGTTCAAAAAGGTCTAGCCCAGTCAACCTAAGACTAAATTTTGACATTATCAACTCGATGTAGCATCTAGCGATCACCCCGGTTAAACTATGTTGGAAATAATAGATGAAAAGTTTTCATCTTTCTCATACCCAGCTATCTTCTTAAGGTACATTCAAACATGCACAATGGAGTCAATAGTTCCATTGAACTTTTCAAACTCTGGCACCTTGAACTTTAGGGGAATGACAAGGTTGGACACTAGAGACAAAAATTCTATGTCTATAGCTCTGATCTTGTCACTCTCCTTGATGGTCCAGAGATGCATCTCCAACAGCTAATGCTTATCCCTTTCTTTGATAGACATTACAAACTTGTGACCATCTATCATTTCTTACTCATCCTGGTCAAGAGTTGTACGATCGATCGGGGAGACTCCTGTATACACCCTTTGGAATTTGGGGATGAATTAATTACTCGCCATGGGATTTACATATATCATCAATGGTACCTACAGGGCTAGTGCTGTGTTAAGCTATTGCACTTGACGGGTTTCTTCTTAGGTAGCTTTAGTACTACCTGCAGGGTGATTTTCCAGATTAGTTAACTTTGTTTCTAGTATCCACAGTGGTAGCCTGCCCCTTTTCTTTTATGGAAGCTATCATTAATTCCATAACCTTCATGATCTGAGCTTGCATTTTGTCCTACCAACGAAGCACTTGATCTTAAGATTCTTTATACGTCAATTTGAGTCACTCGATGTGTTCTTGCTGATCATTTTCCATGATCCATTTAGAGTGGTGGCTATTGTAATAGAGTGTAATATTCGATTCATGTTCTTTGCCCGATTTTATAATCCCATCCACTTTTATTACTATTCCCATACTAGACTCTTATGACATGTTTCTTGATGATTGCTCATGATAAAATGATGTTAAGTATGGAATCATGATAGTGAATGATTATTGGTATGAATAAAGTAGCAAAAAATTTAGTTATGCAAATGCAAAAGATAATTAGCTTGCAGGACAGTTTCACCAATAGTGTCTTTCATGGAGCTAGAAACGGAGTTTGATCACATATGATTGCATCTGAAAGTGTCTAGCATGATTGCATCTTTTAGTTACATGTTCAAAGAACTTCAACAACTTTTGTTCATGGTAACCAATAGGTGTGATATCTTGCCTAGAAGACCAAGCTACCTCAACTACATCCATCGCATGTCCCCGAGACCTATCTTGCCCCTTTCATGTGCCTTCAAGGCATGACTAGGTTTAAGGATATCTTTATCTTCATGCTGATCCTCAGACCATGCTTTGACTTCTTTAAAGGACCATAAAATAGAAGTAGGCTATTGCTTCATGACAGACACCCCTTGCTAAACACTAAACCTTTCACCAATTGTCTCATAATGATGATTATGATGTATGATGCGTGCAATAATTGAAAAAACAAAAGAAAAAGAAATAGGTTAGTGACAATATAAAATAACACAGACATAAAGAAAAAGTAAAAAATGTAAATAACTAATGGAAAATGCCCAGACAATAGGCATTACAATACCTGGGGGCAGACATGACAAGTATCAAGACAAGTTAAGTACCCATGGATAGCTAAAGGATGCATATAGGTTAAAAAGTGCCCCCTTTTTTTAAGGTGATACGATACTTTTAGGGATAAAACTAAATGACTACATGGCGATGTTCATTCATTATCGCCTAGAGAGTGGTATGAGTTAAGCTGCCATTTAAGCCACCATCAAATAGCATGAAGGTTTTTTCATATTAAATATGACTTTCTTTAAGGTGACAAGGTGTTTTGTAAGTGCCGACATTCGTTTGCCATCAGTCACTTATTAATAAAGGTTAGCCATCGATCAGACAGCATAACATTATGTCCTGACACTGACATGACAAACGTGGGTGACAATGTTTGTTTATTATTGCCTACATAACTATGGCATGCAAGAGTAAAGTTTAGAAGTGTTTCCCTGAGTATCCTTATTCTCTGGGTCATTCTAGTAGCATTTCAGCATGGTTTAACATGGTTTAGCTCGTAAGGTTCACTATATAGGGTTCGAGTTGACATCTAAATCAATCGAATTGTTTTTTTTCTGGTAAGAACAATCGAGGTACCCCGATCTGAGGCCCATCGCAAGCTTGGTAAAACAGGTTCAATCCGATGGATGTATTTTCCTAAGCAAATGCAAAGGATTACTTATGAGAGATATAGGTAATTTACACCTCAAAAGTTATTGCAATGCCTATGCATAGGGGTACTCATAACTGTGGATAGCTCACTTCCTCCTAATAATTGAGACCCTAACCTCACCATGGAGTTTAGTCAAAATCTGTAGACACCTTATTTTGTCCAGGCTAATTTTTTAGCAACCTGCAGCATGGACGTGAGAGGAGGTGATGTCACCCGGGGAAAAAGTATTTTTGAGGAGGTCAAGAAGGCCTGTGGATCATATCAAAGATAAATGCAAATATGTGGCATCAAAGGACGTAGTTCAAGGTGTTTGAGGACAAAAGATATGAGAAAATTCACAATTTTGCTTGAATGTATCCCTATTTTGAAATATCCCTATTTGTATTGATACAACATGTAAATGTATCGATACATGAGCTTATGTATCGATACAGGAGCTCATGTACCAATACTAGGCCATGCTAAGACCAAAATATGCATTATGTAAAGAAATGTATCAATACATATCAACATGTATCAATACAATGAAGCATTGAATAGATACAATGAACATTGTATCAATACAATGATCCTTGTATCATACACTCAAGGTTTCTGGACCAAATGTATCGATACATTTTGTAATGTATGATACATACAGGGCATTTTTCACGATCCGGGTATTTTCGACTCATCCACCATTGATCAAAAACGTGATTTTAACTCGTTTCTTTGCATCAAAAAAGATCAAAACCCATATCAGATTACGAATTTGGACTTTGAATTAATCAAAACATTTTTTGAAGTCTAAATTAGATCAAAAAGGTCAATGTCACATGATCACCCTACTCCTCCCTAGTTTGTTAACCAAGATCACCCTCAACCACCCTAATTGTTGGAAAATCATTTCAACATTTAAACTAACCACCCTATGTCCATCAAATTGGCAGTAAGTTGCTCCCTACAGCCACTTTATAGCCACCAAGCTGACATCACTTTGTCCCACTTAAGAAATGACAAAAAACACCTTAGATTTGCTACAAAATGCTGGTATAAATAAACCACTTATATCTTAGCTGAGGGACTTTAGATTCTAGCTTGTTTTAGTTTCCAAAAACATATTCACATATCAAGAAAACCAAATCTCGTAGCTTTTCACTCATCACCCAAAAATAGCCCCAAAACACTCACTCTCAACCATTACATATTCTGAAATCACCCTTATCCACACCAGAACCAAAACCTTATTATTTCTCTCCTTTTCTTGCTTATTAATAACAAGGAAAAGAAGGAAATTCAAGTCATCTCTACTGCTCCAACTATTTAGGCAAAAATTGAAGTTTTGTTGGTATAACTTCTTGCTTTATCACTTTCATTTTCTATTTTTCAGCATCTTCATCATTTTAGTGAGCTCTCCATGTTTCCATCACCCTCTTAGGATTCTCATGCATTATTGTGGCCTTTGGTTGTGGTAGTTTAGGATTTGGATGTCTTAATGCCCCTTTGATGTGCAAAATGCCTCATTTCATCCTTATTATTTTGATAGCTCTTCCTCATGCATTTTATCATTTTATCTATATCCATGCATCTTGTTATGATTAATCCATGTATTAATCCTTAGCCTTGCATATTTCAAGCATGTTTGTACGTTAGCTTGCATTTTTTCATGAATCATTATCATTTTCAACATGCTTCACTCCATGCAATATGTGCATAACACTTTCTTTGTCAAAACCATTAGTAAAGTTTGCATCCCCATTTATGTTTTATGCCATCCCCTTGTATGTTCATTGTCTTCTCCTTGTCTAATGCATGTTTGATGGCTATCAACAATTGATTTTCAAAACCTTCCCACACCAAGCATGTTAACCTCAACCAATGAGGATTAGCATGAACTTAGCATTTTCCTTAAAGTTAGCAAATTATCTTGGGGAAAATTAAGTTTTCCAGATCTGGAATCTTGGTTAATCGAGCTCAAATCTTCTGATTTTGCAATGAAAATGGCCTTACACTGCCCAAAATGTTCGTGCCTTATTTTTTAGTCAACATCTTGAGTGGTATGATCAAAAGGCTGTTTCATTATCCTCAACATCTTGAGGCTGTTTCATTATTTTTTAGTCAACATTTTTAGTCAAAATGTTCATGATGCTCATGCCACTCTTTCCCTTCAGTCATGGACGTTCGAATGTCGATGACTCGAGTTTGGACCCATAAACATAAAGAAAATAAAAAATATCATTTGTTTTACTTTGTACCTTGCTGGTAGCAACATTGTTATGAATTGAAAAATCACTTTAAAATCCCAAATGATTTTTCATGAATTTTATAATATTTTCTCTGAAAATGTGTCAAAATATCTTTAAAACGAGGTCCTATTCATCCCCAGATCAGTTCGGATGAAAGAATTATGATTTTTCAAACCTAGACTATCCAAAATCCCTAGAGTTAAAAAAATGCATTTTGTTTGGGCCCTTTAGGCCTACTAAACGATTTTTCCAAATCTGTCCAACATTTTTTCTAAAAAGTTCATGAAATTCACTTTCTGGAAGGGTATTATTTTTAATTTTTTGATACCAAACGAGTCCAAAATAATTTTTTGAATTTTGACACACTATTTTCCTCGCACGCTCTGTCAATAGTGAAATTGACCCAAATTTAAAATTTTAATTTCCCTAGAAAGTGATTTTTTGGGATATTAGGAATATTTTTAAATCGACCCTCGTCAAGTTAACTTTTTGACGGTATCTTGTCCATCCTCTAAAGCCTTCAAACCTATCCAGAATAAATTCAAAAAATGGGATCGTGCGATGCTATCCCCTATTCTCGGTCATGGTCAAAATTAAGGTGTTTTCTCGAATTTCATCTCAAGACATTCGAATGTCTCTGTATCACCCCGATCAAACTTGGGAACATGTTTCGACCTCCCACAAGCTCGTATCAAGGCACAAATATATTTTACATCTTTACCATCCTCATTCACAATAATTTCTTTTGCCAAAAATCATCGAAACGCTCATATATTTCCTAAATCACAAAGTTTTGTCAACTTAAGTTTTTCGACTCAACTTCATTAAAGAGTGTCAGATAATGTCACTTTCGGGGGTGCTCCAACCCCAACCTTCTGAGGGGATACTCTAACCCCTCTTTTCAAGATTGTCAAGATTTAAAAATCTTCCTTTGTCAAAAATTATTTGCCATCCACAGGGATACTCCAACCCCATTTTTCCAAGGGGACACTCCAACACTATCTTTCAACTATTTTTTTCTTCTCGGATTTCCATGAATGATTCAAACAAACCTCGATCAATCAAGAAACCCAGAGGCAGCTCAAAAATTGTCAATTCAGTTATTTCTAGATAATCGATGCCAATTACGAGATAAATTCCAATAGTCCATCCCTTTTCTTTATCATTGCATTGAATGATCCATGTTATGTTACTCCATTTGTTGTCTTACTAACGTAATTTCTTTGTAATGATTATTTGCATTCATGTTTTCCAATCATTTCAAATAAAATTAAAGGTAATGATCTGTGTGGGTATCTCTCTAGTGCCCAAAGTGGAATATTCCATTTGCAAAGTAAAATCCAGAGGTCATTTTTATTGAAAATTTTTATATTCCCCATCTATCCGGGGCGTATATGAAATTAAATCTTTTCAGCTAAACTTGGATTTGTATTTCTATAAAATTCATGCATTTAAAATGGGTTATATCAAAATAGTGATGAGTTAAGATTGAAAGAATCAAAATCGAGATAAGGCATAGCTAGTAGGGTACTGATTGCGGGCGTCGGGAAGAGGTTTGTATCTCATCATGTGTAACCAACTCTCAAACCCAAACGATGAATCTTTGTACTACATAGACCACGGGATTGATGTTTTGAGTTTTGTAACTCAAAACATAGGTTTCAATAGGCATCTAGTCATGCCTAGCCTAAAATGGCATTGGCCGTTTTGTGATGGTCATCCGAGACCAATAAGATGAGCAATTCATCTTATGGTCCCCTTCACTGTATCACAAGTTGAGAATCCGTACATTCTCGTTGTGATCACATCGCAAAAGAAAAGTCTTGGTCAAGAAGACATTTGCAAGTCAAAAAAAATATTTTAAGTCGTACGTACCCATAGATCCGCGAGGATCATCCCTAGGGCATGTTGCAATAGAATCTAATTTAAATCCATGTGCACAATGTGTGTCAGTGAAACAATTAATCATTTTGTTTACCCCTGCATTACCATATTTATGAAATAGATATTTATTCGGGAACAAGGCAGTCCCTAGCAATCACATGACAAAAATCACAGCCAATAAAATATTAGTGGACAAAAATAGGAGAGGATTATGGTTAAATAATAACTGAAAATTGAGGGATTCAATAACCAAGTAAGACATGGCTAGTTATTGGCCTAACTCTCTAAATTAGTCTTCAATGGAGTCTCCATGATGTCAACAACATGCTTCCCATGAAGAAAGCAAGGATGACTTAAAAGTAGTTCTCATCGAAAAATGTCTTTTCAACTAAGACTTTTCCCTTTTTTGACATGATGGGTGCGAGAAAGTATGGACTCTTAGCTCTTGACTATAAAAGGGGACCATTAGATGAATCACTTGTCTAACCAGTCTTGGATAGCCACCACGAAATGGCCAACACTAAGAAATGCCAACAGTCATTTGGGCTAGGCATAATTGGATGCCTACTGAAATCGATATTGTGAATTACAAAACTTAAAGCATTGATTCCATGGTCTGCATGGTCCAGAGATTCGACGGTTGGGTTCGAGAGTTGGTTACACACAAAGAGTTATAAACCTCCTTGCGACGCTCAAAATCGATACTTTCCTAGCCATGTCCTAACTTGGTGTTTTGAATTCCTTGATTTTAAATAGTCATATTTTCGTATAATCCCCTTTATGCATGAATTTACATGAAGTGATAAATCCAAGTTTTAATGAGGAATTCAAATCTCATATACGCCTCGAAAAGGTTGGGAATATAGAGATTTTGACTATAAATGATCTTCAAGTTTAATTTTTTAAAAACCGAATATTCCATGACAAGCACTGTAGAAATGCCAACAGGAAACATTGCTTTTGTGATTTTTTTAATGGTTTTGAAAATATGAATTCAAGATGAACACAAGGGAAAACATATTAATAAGATGATAAAATAAGATAATATCATATAAAATAAATCACAAAAAACAACAAGAAGGAAAAGGGATGAACAATCAGAATCTATCTCATAATTGTCATCGATTATCTTGAGATAGCCAAATTGACAATTTTGGAGACGAGTTAAGATCCATTGATTAATTAAGGCACAAAAATCGAGTTTAAATTTTACAAAAGTCTGCAGTGACCCGAGAGATAGAAAATTTGACTTTTTTATTTACAAGTTTTGAAAAGTAAAGTTGCAATATCCCCTCGGAAGCTGGGGTTTGGAGTATCCACCAAAGATGAAAATTTTAGTGACTCTTGAAATTTTAATGACATTTGAAAAAGCAGGGGTAGAGTATCCCCTCAGAAAACAAGCTTAGTGTATCCCTTTAAAAGATGAGGTTAGAGTATCCCCATAAATGACAATTTTGATGATTTTGGAAAAATGAGCGTGAAAGATTTATCTTGACAATGGTTCGACGATTTCTTAACAGAATAGGTGATTTTTTATTAAAAAATTTGATAAAAAAGGTGGCATGACGAATAATGCTTATGCCTTGATCTGAAGCAATGGGGTTAATGCACATATTTTGACTCGAAAAGACTAAACAATGCCACTTAGAGACATTCAAATATCTCAAAGTGAGAATTCAAAAAAATCAATTATTTTTTACTAATGCTAAAAACAAGTGGCAGCAACGCGCTGTCCCACTTTTTGAATTTATTTAACCAAATTTGAAGGTTTTAGGAGTCAAGTGAGGTGCCATTGGAAAGGAGACTTAATAGGGTTTAATGTAAAAATATTCCAAAAATCCTTAAAAACCTTCTTCTAGGTGGAAATAAACTTTGAAGTTGGCTCAAGCGCGACACTGACAACACACAGAGGGGAAAGGGTGTGGTTGACTTAAAAAATCGTTCTAGACTCGTTTGAAATCATTAGATTGCAAAAAATACCTTTTCAAAATGGGAATTTCATGAAACTTCTAGGGAAAATGTTTTAAAAATTCAAAAAAAGTATCTAATGGGCCAAAATGGTCCAAATAAATATAGGTCACTAGTTCTAGGGGTTCCGAACAGCATCAATTAAAAAAATCATAACTCCTTCATCTGGAATGATCCAAAGGAAAATGAGATACAATTGGAAAGGTAATTTGATTCTATCTTAGGGAAAATATCAAAAAAATTCTATAAAAATCATTTAAGGTTAAAAAAATAATTTTTCAGGTTATAAGTATAGTGCTACCTAGGTAAAAACAGAGGAGTTTTCAATTTTTCTAGGTTTCTTAGGTCTACACTTGAGCTATGGAAATCTGAATGTCCATGATAGTAAGAAAATAGTGACACAAGCTTCACAGGTTCATCCTACAATCCCAGAGTGATTTGGGATGATGAAATAACCCATTGACCATGTCACTAGGACTCTAGGTAAGGAAAAAAGCATAGACAACTTGGAATAAGAAAGAAAGTATTTTTATTTTTCAAAACAGGAATTTTGGCCTTAAAAACCTTTGAACCAAAACATAAAGACTTGATTTTTCACTAAGATTAGAAGACCAAAGAGATAAAAAAAACCTTAAGTCCATGTTAATCCTCATTTATTGAGGTTAACATGGCCTTAACATGGGGAAGTTTTGAGAAAATCATATTTTGACAGCAAACTATCAAGCATCTTGACAAACATGAGACGAACCAAACATGACATTCATGTAAATAGGCACAGATAACAAGTTTAGACATGAAAAGATGGCACTTTCAGATGATATTAGTAACAAAAATGCAAGAAAATGATAATAGAGTGCACGGACATATTAGTTTCATGAATGACAACAAGAGTTATGCTATAGAAATGTTGCGAACATGCTTAAATAAAGATGAACAACTAGCTAGAATTTCATGGTAGCTTCAAAACATATTTTCAAGAAGAACTAAGAATACGAAAATAAAGAAACGTGGTAAAGGGGTCAAAGAAGCATGAAAGATCTGAACTCTACCACATCCAAGGCCATAAAATGCATGAGTTTTCTTAGAAAAAATGTTATGGTTACATGGATTTTTAGCTCACTAAAATGATGCAGATGATGAAAAACAGAAAATAAACGAAAAAAAGTGAAGAAAATATACCAACAAGCCTTAAACCCTAGTCTTTCCTTTGAGCAGCAGCTTTAAACTCACTTCCC
>JBBYHL010228602.1:0-26745 GCA_038381835.1 Adansonia madagascariensis
TATTTTTAATAAATCTTTTAAATTTTAGGAACCAAAATTTAGATTGTGATGTTTAATGATGCTATGACAAAGTTCAATGATCTTTTTCGAAAGAAAAAGACTTACACCATTATAAATGATATAGTTAAAAGATCATTAGATAAGTTCAGTAATGTTCTTGATAAACTTGAATTGTCAATAACAAAATATACCGTGGTCAATAAAGCAACTTCTTCAATCTACAAAAATATTTTTTTTTATGATTTAATTGTTGATGATTGGAGAAAGCACATTGACAAGCAAATATGTATATGTTCATTGTAAAAAAAAAAAACTATATATATTATAATACTAATTTGAATAAAAAAAAAAGCAATAATATATTTTATTCTTTTTCCATATATTATTGGTTTTGTTGTTAATGCCAAACCAACATTTGAAAAAAAGGAATGAAAGTAAGATTGACAAAAGGAGAAATTATCTTTGTCATTGATAAGTATATGTTTATTTTACTTAATATTTTAAACTATAATTTTTATAATAAATTCTTTAATTTTGAATTTTATATAACCTTTGAATATAGAATGGCCCATATTCCATTAACTTTTTATTAACTTTGTGAGGAGAACATTTTGAAAATGAGGGCCAATTACTTGAAGATGATTTTAATGAAAACCCATCATTACATTGTCTAATGTTAAAACTTCTCTTTATGATGGTAAGCTATTATTAATTTCGACGTTATATCATTTTATATTTTATTTTAAATACTACTGTAATTCTATAATTGTATAGAAATTTTTAACTTCAAAGTAATCCAACAATGACGTTACAAATTAATCTAAATATGCTAGAAGTGGATGAGTTAAGCAGAATATTGTATATATTTTTTAAATACATTGCGAATTATAGTTTGAACTTATTTTGTTATTATATTATTTGATTTATCAAAATATTATATATATTAATTATTTCAACAATCTGAATAATGTTTATCATACATTAATTACATATTATCTATTAATATTATTACTTAATAGACTATTTAATAAATTAAAACTTGAACAACTGTGTATTTGAATTACCAAAATGTTATATATTTTAATTATTTCAACAATTTTAATAATGTTTACTATATATTAATTACATGTTATCTATTAAGATTATTTAATAAATATATATTTTTTGCCTAGTAATAAATATATTATTTAATAAATTAAAAATTAAACGTATAAAATTATATGTAATACACGTGACATTTGAAAACTAATATACTAAAGGGATCTCCAAATTTTTAAGGAGAGGGGCCAAGGTCCTCTGGCTCTGATGAGAATCTGCCCTTGTTTTTTTTTCTTAATCATTTTTTTATGTCTAATATTTTTGTTTAAATCCCGAACGAATTAATTATATTATCATACGTTACTACTCAAAATATTTTAGCTGATAATTAGAAATTGCTAACGATTATTCTTAAAATACTTTTTAAGATTAGTTAATATACGCTACAAAAAAGATGTTTTTCAAGGATAAGATAAAGGGTCAATCAAAAGAAATATTCTCTTTATTTTGATTTTAGTTGTATTGGAGACAAATATTGTCTCTAATTTAACAACATTGGGGGATATATGTTGTCTTAAAAATTTTTCAAAGATATAGTTTTAGAGAATGATTGTTTCATCCTTAAAACTTTTAAAGATGATTTTTTATCTTTTGAAAATAATTATTGATCATTCTCAATTCTTCTAAATTTTGTAGTGATATTATTTGTAATATTATTATGGTATTAATTGTAATAATTTATATTTTTCATTTCAAAGTATTGCATAAATATATTATTAAATATAATAATTGAGAATGGAACAATTATTTTACGTCAAATTATGTCACTTGATCATAATATTAAAAAAAATTAATTATTTATTATCAAAATTATTAATTAATATTTAAAAATAAATATTCACCATTTAATATTCACATGTAAATTGTAATAAATAATTGAATTTCTTAATAATGTCATCATATCACATGGCATATTGAATTAAAGGAGACATATGTTGGCATATTGAATTAAAGGAGATATATGCTGATAGGGAATAATTGTCTCATATAATCTTTTTTATGTAAGTAATCATAAAGAGTGCTAGTAGAACAGTCATGAACAAAACGCAATTAATTAAAAAATACAAAAATATTAATAAAGTAAACTAGGAAATCTAGGTTAAAAACAAAATAATGCATATAATCATATATAGTGAGAATTAAAAATGAATAAATTATGGACTTAATGGATAGTAATGAATAGAAAACCAACGTCGGAGTGCAAGTTCAGGCCTCATGCCAATAATAACATTGTATTTGTACCGAACGAAGAACCGTACTGGCAAGGTTTTGAATGTTTGCAATAAATATATTGACTACCAAACCCAAACCCAAATAATTGTGACGGTATATGGAGATGGCGCGGAGCATGGAGGAAGTTCCAGGACGGGAAAGAAAGAATGGAGAATTTCTGGGAAACGAAAAAAAACAACGCGCAACTCTACAACATTAGTTGACATTCAAAGCAACCAATGCAGCTCCGAAGAACGTACTGAAAATCTGCTTGCTTCCTTACGAACAATTCACCTGAACGTCCCTTTTACTTCTTTTTTTTTTTTTTAAACTTTCCTCCTCAGACCAAGAAGAAGAAGAAGAAGAAGATTATCGCTATCGAGGTGTCCATGGGGCATGTGAACTTGGAAGAAGTGTTCTATCTCCCATTAGGCATATAAATTACAGTTAAGGATGTGCAAATGTAATAAATTGCAATGAATATCAACTACCGATATTAATAACGAAAAAAAAGAAAAACAAAACTGTAAAATAATTATCATAACATTGTATACTTGCCTCCGATCTTTGGACCTCAAACGATGCATAATGCCAGTCGATGGAATGGCGCGAGTTTTTGCTGCCTTGGACTCCAATACATACTGTGTAGGAGGCGGCTACGATTTTACAAAAGGTATATTGTTTTGATACGAATAATCCTGAGGGTGCATCTCATGACATTTTCCTATATATGCTCACTGTGTAGCTATAATTTTGTTGCTATTTTATTTAATATACCTAATAATGATTGAAATCCTAAAAGCAAAAGAGATTTAAGCATATATGATCTCTTATCATATCTAAACCGCGATTTTCTTTTATCAAAGAAAAAAAAATATTTTAAGCATACAAATAATATACTTAATTAATTTGAATCAAAGATTATCTCACTTGATTCGTACTTTCACATAGTATCCAATAAGTCTAAACTTCTATAACCCATTCCCATACACCTAGTCGAAGCTTTTTTTCACATAAACAAGTATTAATATGCCTACTTTTGGGAAATGGAGGAGATGACTGATGAATCTAACCCTTGAATCCGAGTATAGAAAACATAGGTTAGAGAAGAAAGCACCAAGTGCCACAACATTTTTTCAACTAAAAGTTGTCTCTTCGTTTATGATCCTAAATATAAGAGCCGTTATGCCATAAGCTTGTCCTAATAAATTCTAACTTTGCTCAATATATAAAATATTCACATAGTTTTCTTTACAGGCGAAGAAAAACTATAAAATAAAAATGATGGACATTAAGTAAACAATATTTAGTATAATTCTAGCAATTTGAACATTTATATCAGGAATGAAATAAAAATACAAAGCCAACAACCTCTAAACATAATGATTAAGAAGTGTATTAGAATTGACATGTAATTTTAGGTTTGATTCTAAGCTTTTCTTTCTCCATCCTCTATTATCCATAATAATAATAATAAAAACACGAAATATATAAGAATCAAAGTCTTTTTTAAGGCCTTTAGAACAGCTTTCACAAACGAATATAACTGTACTACATGGATTACATGCAAAAATTACAATACAGCATCTCAAAACCCTCCAAGCACGTTCATGTCAAGCTTAAAAGAGGAAGAATCCGGCAACAGCTGCTACACCAACGATGCCAGAGGCCTTGATAGCAGCGGCAGCAGATGTACCTGGTTCAGGTGCGGCAGTTTCATCGCTGGCTGCAGCATCGGATATTGGGCCATCGGCAGCAGCAGGACCAGAAGCAGGGGCGTCAGTGGTCGGTGAAGGAGGGGATGTGAGCTCGGGGGACTCAGCGGAGGGTCCCTCACTGCTGGGGCTCTCGCTTGAGCTTTTGCTGGTAGGAGCAGCAACAGGAGCTTTAGAAGCGTCTGGGGCTTCAGCAGAGGACTTGGGTGCCTCGGTGGATTTTGATGGTGGTGAGGAAGCAGGACTGCTGCTAGAATTGGTGGTGGAGGATGGAGATGGGGCGGCGGTCGAGGAGGAGGAGGAGTTAGAGGACTTGGGGGAGGCAGCAGGGGAAGAAGATGGCGACTTTGAAGGTGAAGAAGCCTTGGGTGAAGTTGAAGGGGATGGAGAAGGTGACGAATCCCCGGCAAATGCCCCAACAACAGCCATAAAAACAAGGGCAACAACGGTAACAAGTTGACGTGCCATCTTTATTAGTTTTTGTTTCTTGTTTTGGAAAAAGAAGGATGTGATTCAAAAGGAATGCAGAACTTTCTGAAAGATATATGAAGAACACTGCAAAGCTGATGAATGATTTTAAAGGAGATGGAGGCTTAGGGTATAAAATAGATGGTAATAAGACAATGGGGCTAAGGAATGGTTTGTAAATGCAAGGATATGAACCAATTTGGTCGACACTTGACCGAGTCTTGTGGGTTTTTTGTGGGGGAAAATTAATCTCATAAGTTTGCATATATGGCTTTGTTTTTTATTTTAGGCTTTTTTTATTTTTTACCCTTTTTTAGAAAGATGATAAAGAAAGAGGTAATTTAGTAGTTAAAGTTTCATTATCTATCTATATAGTAAAATTTACTTGAATTAATAATAAATGTCATGAATAATATCTTAAATAGTTTGACATTTTCTTTGTAATTTTATTATTATTATAATTATGATATTTTAATATTTTAAATTAAACGTATACTTCTTTTCTCTCCTGTACATGAATCAAATTAATTAATTTAATGTATTCATCTTCTTTTTTTATACATGAATCAAATTAATTTATTGAATATATTCATCTCCTCTCGTCTATTCATGATTCATGAATCATGATTGCTTTAAAGTGAAATAATTCTCCTTGAATGCTATATAAAATCAACATTTTCTCTACCAAAATATACTCTAAAGCAACTATTTGAAAAGTATAATTTGTGATTGATAAAATATTTTCTAACAAGAGGATAGTAGTAGGTGATGAGTAGTATATTTCTTACTTTAAAACATAGGAAGAAAGAAAACTAAAAAAAAAAAAAAATAATTTGATTATGAGAAAGTATTATGCTTACAAAATTCAACAATGAAGATGTGACGAGTAAATACTTATCTTTGCAAGTCAATTATTTTCGCTATATATTGTGAATGCTTACATTGTTATAGAAGAAGATCGCTTGAGATGAAATAGATAAGATGTAAAACTTTAAACGTGTTTTTATATTCAAAGTTAAATAATTTTTATTTTTAAGTTTTAAATAAATTTTTTGTCAATGTATGATATATTATTGAATTGTAACCTTTAGTGTATACACATGATTATCATTTTGAATGGAATATAAATTTGACCATATTATTTATCTCACTTTAATTTTATTAATTTTATTATGCAGTAGAACCATGAAGTAATAAAATTGAGTATATTTTCCACCCATATTTTCTACATTATTTATCTTGTGTTTGAATTTAATTATTTTATAAATTGAGAACAAAAATGTTATCATGAAAAGATTACAAAAAATTAATTTATTTATGATAAAAAAAATTAAAATGTGTTATTATTCTATGGAATGAGACATGGAATGTAATTACCAATCTATACATTTTTTGCTGATAAAGATGAAAATACTAATTTCATTTAATAAAACACAGAATATTCATAATATGAATTTTGTGTAAAAAATGAACTGGTTGTTACATGTATTTAATTAATATTCATAATATTATTTCATTATTAATCATGATAATGTGATTTAAATATTCTAATTAATTTACTAATAGTAACATCTATTAAAAATAAGAATATACATGTCCTTAAGTTTAATAAATAAAATTTGTAATAATTAGAATTAATTATCAACCACACCAATTGCAGTTTGAGTCGTTAACGAATTTAATATATCAAAAATTCTTACAAGATTTGCCCTCTCTTGTAATGTAATATTAAATTATTTAAGTTTTTTAACTTAATGATATACATATTAATTACTTATGTTAATTTCATATATATTTCTGTTAACTATATTAGCTTTGAATTAATTTTAATTTTGATATAATGAAAAGTTAAACTCAATTAGTTTCTGTTTAAATATTTTTAACTTAATGTTTTTCTTTGAATCTTTTTAAAAATACTTTAAAAAATATTAAAATATTTTTAACTCCTAAACTTACGTAATGCATAGTTCAATATAAACCATTTTTGAAATAAGTAAAGATGCCTTTAAACCGAAAAACACATTTTATAAGTTTTTAAAGCTACGTATCCATACCCCTGAAGCATATATCAATACATCCCCATGGCAGTAGCTAATGCTCTCCTTTAACTTGTCACCCAACTGTGGACAAATTGTGGTTTACCATTTAGCTAGGGTGGTCATTGTTCAGTCCTGCTTCAGTGCTTTCTACTTCAACATTCCATTCTCTTCCTAGAAATTACCGTTCACCAAAACTTGCCATGAAGTTTCCGCTAACATTTTCAGCTTTACAGCAAATTGTTTTCTCAGTGGCATTTTCTGTGCCGGGTCGGAGGAAAACTAGTTTGTGTTTCAACTCTATTATCAGGACTCAGAGATCAATGTTGAATACAAATGTGTCTAATGAGATTACATTCAATTTTTAAAATTATAAGGATCATACAGCCGCATACATATCCAAATGTGTCAAATTCGGATATTTAAAAAAAAGAGAGTTTAAATAACATACGTCGTAAAAAATGAATGTTATATGCATATATATATATATATATATATATATACAACCACACACACATATATATATATATATATATATAAGAATCATACAGCTACATTTATAACCAAATATATGTCAAATATAGATTTTAAAAAAGAAAACAAAGTTTTAAGTAACATAGAGTGTACAAGGTGGGTATTAAAAAAGGGGCCAGCGCCACTGCCAAAACATGAAGTAGCAGTATAATACCAAACCCATATTTCATCCCACAGAATTATGAAAAGATACAGGACAAGCCAAATAACTACACAGCCCCAAACATCATAATGATATACTCAAATGAAGAAAACCAACATTAATTCCTCACAACACCAAACACTTGCATGCATTTTTGTTTTAATGTGAAAGTATTACCCACTTCGTATTCTATCCAACCGATCAACAATTTTCCGGGCTCTTTCCAACGGATGATCAACGCTTTTTCGGGACTTCTCGTGGCAATCCACACTCCTCCGAGACCTTTCCAACTGATCGAAAGAGATTCTTAATTTTTCTAGCTCATCCATATTATTTGACTGCTTTTTGAACTTCTCAGGCCTGTCAGTGCTCTTCCTTGGTTTCTCTCTTCGATCAGTACTCTTCCTTGAGACCCCAAAAACACCTGCACTTTTCCGAGACTGCTCGAATTGGTCCATGCTTCTCCTAGAACCATACCTTTGAGAAGGAGATTTCTCGACGGTAGATATGAACTTCTTGAGATGCCTGATGTACTCAGGGTAATGCTCTAGATCACAGTGGCTCCCTCCTTTAATCCACAGTGGTTCATACTTCTCTCTGCACAGTTCCCAGAGTTGCTTACCATGAGAACAATCAACAACTTCATCTGAAGTTCCCTACACAATGAAATAAAAAAACTAATCTCAAAAGCTATAATCTGTGGTAAAAGAAATCATTTTCAACTAATTCTTTTTTGGGGGTAAACTGCAAACAACTATAAAGTTAATATTTACAGTTCAATCAATGAGGAGCCTTATAATATATTTAGACACCAAAGAACTTTCAAGTAAAAATTAGATAGTTTTCGGTATTTGCCCTTCAACTATTTCTATTTCATTTCATTCCATCTGCCCATGCCTTCAAAATTTTGTTAAAAGGCATAGAGAAATCCTTTTTCTGCACTATGAGAACGGAAACTACATTCGAGGAAATCAACAAATTGAACAATTTGGTCATAATCCCAATTCATGTATTATATTACCTTTAATTAGAAAAGCTATACGGTGCACCAAAGATTCACTTCCGACTAAGCAAAAGGAGCCAAGAAAACTAATTTCAGAGACTGACAGATGTTCCACTACCCAATGGAATTATCCATGACACTATAGTTCAAAAAGAAAAAAAATCAAACAAGCCAAGCTTATATGGCAGAAAGATGCAGAAAAATTCAGCAATGTCAACATACAGCATGAATTTCAAAACCAAATATCAAGCACAGTTATCCGGGTTAGCCATCAATGGGGTCCATATAGGACACTTCTTCAAAATTCCGCTCAACAATCCTCCATAAATAAAGATAATCTGCTCTAGCAGTTCCCAATTTGATTTTAATCCTCATCAATGCTAAGAAAATTAACAGAGTTATTATCTTTTCTTCTTTCTAAGTAGCAAAACAAGAGCTATTTGGCATTCATTGTTTCCAGTAGGTGTTCGTTGATTATATGATGAATGAACTAATATTGAAATACTAAATAAATCATATATAAACAATGGTTCAATCACGCCACTAAATAATTTACTTTGCCTCAACCGCTAATCCACCTTGCTTGCGAAGATGAAAGGGTGTTTTTGATGAAGAATTCTTAGTTGTAAAGACGGCAATTAATTTACTTTGCCTCGACTGCAAATCCTCCAAATCTAGCAATTAATTATCCACTGGCATTGACAGCTATCTTTTTGTCTGTACTTGAGACACTTGCATGGTCTGAAGTCCAGCGCAGATCGAGTTTTCTCAGACTTCATTGAAAGAATTCGACCTTCAAAATAAACTCCTAAACAAATAATTGATTATAAGGTGTGACAGTATGTGAATTAAAATTGAAAGAAAACCTGGAAATTCATTGGTACCCCCTTATTTAAGTTTAGACTCGCTGGCTAAAAGCTCTGATATTTATCGAATCTGTAAGTGGTTTTGGAAAATTTTTAGTAAGAACAGACAAGTTCTCACAACAGATCAAAAGAAAATGTAGGAAATATAAAATGGCTCAAATTTCAAACATCAAAGTATTATATCAAAGGACAAAGAGAGTTCATTCAATTCAGAATCCTTGTGAAGAACTCAATGGAAGACCGAAAAGAACAAATAGATTGGCTCAAATATCTAAAACATAAGGGGATATATATGTGGCAGATTTTTGAAATTAATGATAAACACATGGAATCATACAGTAGAGTGTCAGGGTTATGACTACTTACATGAATGATAAGAACAGGACAATTGACAAGTGGAATTTTATCAATATTCTGCACACAAAAAACCCAAAAAGGAACACATTATATTTGCAATATTCACATAAACACAATCCTATTAGCAGAATAAATCAGACATGCAAATTGATGAAGCTTTTCGTTACCTTATAAATGTCAAACCAATATGTACGCTTTACAGGATAGATGACTCTTAAGCCAGAAAGTATGGGACTGTGCAGGACAACAGCTCTTAACTGAAGCAGACGAGCTGCTAGATCCAAAGTGGGACCGCTACCAACGGATTGGCCATAGAGGATGATATCTTCCTGCTTTGTACCATAGCTTTCTTCAAGACATTTATACGCCGCTTCAATATCTGCATACGTATTCTGCTCACTAGGCTGTGACACAAGAACGATATGGGCTTTAGACAATCCTATTAGCTCCAGATTTACAGCCATATCTTTTACAGAAAGATAACTTTCTTTTCCTTTCCTTTTAAAACAATATCATGTTTGTTTATATACCTTTCCAGAAGATTGCCCATACCCCGAATAGTCATAGCTGCAAGATATCACATAAAATCTATAAGAAAACCGTAACCTTTAATTTCTTCAACAAGTTGCTATACTGGATTTTTTTTTTCTTTTTTATGGATAAAAATTGAATAAAGGTCATTACAAGACAACAATCACAATTTCTCGAGAAATGAACAAAACAACTCTATCATTCTCGATTTGGCAGAATGATTACTACTAGCACTAGACAACAAAATATGCTAATAAACAAGAAAACATCAACTGATGGCTGATCTTCAGTTAAAAAACAATTCATCGGGTCAAACCAGCAATCTAATGGTAATAAGTATCAAAGAACAAGACGAAAGCAGATCAATTTGCCCACACTTAGCACCATAAACTGATTTCCAAGCTCACTATCTAACAACATAATCGTCCAGAAGCACATCACTCAATTCCTTTCCAATTAAATCACACTGTTAAAAGGACGGACCGGTAAAACTTCCATAATACCAAGCATATCTTCTCTATTTCCAGCTTGTTTTACCCATTCAAGCTCTGTTCTCATAGAAATATTCATTTCTTGTATATGCAATCAACTTAAAAACCAAATATAGCTAAACAAACACAAAAGTCCAGATGCCAAGAACCAACAAAAACATGAAGGAGACAACAAAAAGTATGATAATTCAAAAAAAAAAAAACAACTAATAAAAATGAAATTACCAAACTTTTTACACAAAAAGAATCAGCAAAAAAGAAGCAGCGGAAAACAGAGTATACCCCATTAGATTGACCCTCAAGTGGATGCTCAATTCGATGAAAAGCTCATACATCTGACCCAGATCGGCAGCGTTTCCATGAGAGTAAAGCAAAGTGGAAGTAGCCATAGGGTGCCTGATGTAAATAGCTACAATCTCGGTGCCACGCCGAGTTGGAAGTTTAAGAACCTCAACGTTTTCTCTATGAGGAAAAGGACTTAGAAGCAGAAGACCAGTTGGTTCATCAGTTAGAAGCTTGTATGAAGGTGGGCTTGGTGGGAAAAAAGCAAACTTTGCCGCCATTGAAGACGTTACTCCTCCCATCTCTCCCTGTGTTTTTTTGCTCTGTTTTCAATCTTTTCTTTTTCTGTTGAATCTGGTCAGGAAGAGTCTGAAGTGATGCAGATAAACATTCCCTTCGCTTCTCTTTCCTTTTCCTTTGTTTTTGCTTTTAGTTATTCTTTTCTGCAGAAGATTAAACTTTTCTTTCTAGAGGATTTTGTTCTTTGTAGTGGCTATTAAGAGTACTTGAAAAGTGAGAGAAGGTGATGAAAGGGATGCTTTTACTCTATTGAGTCGTTAAAATTGAAAATTTTTCTTTTTGATTTGGGTTTTAAGCATGGTGGTTGGTACTGGGTGATACTGGTCGGTATGCGTTAACTTTTGGTATTATTTTAATTTTGATATTGACGTTACCGATAGATTTTAATTTTATTTTTTTTTGATAATATCAATTAAAATAATTATATAAATGATATATAATATAAATTTTTTTAAAAAAATAAATTAATATTAATTATAAATTTGATAAATATTAAATATAATTATTTATAAAATTGATAGTTTTAAAAAAATTTAATTTTATTACGTAGATTGATATTAATTATTTTATATCTAATTAAGTTTTTTAAACTATTATATATAATTGATAAATATTTGATATATAAAATTTATGTAATTTTATTTATTTAATATTTGAAAGTATTTTTATACATATAAATAAAAAAATATTTAAAATTTAATAAACTAAAAATAATACATTAAAACATAATATTATCGATAAATATCAAAATAAAAATTATATATCCAACTACTTTGATTTTAATATAATTAATTTATACATTTATTTTTATCAATGTTTGGAAAGTTGGAGACTAAATATGTGAGACTTCAAATCAGCGGTTCAATCCATCTTTATTGTTATTTTAATGTTAAATATATATTAAATATAGTAAATATTTAAAATATATATTTGATTAAATAATATGATATTGAATATAGATTCAAAGGTTAAATTTATTGTATAAAATAAATTATTTTAAAATTTTAAAAAAATTTAAAACCATTTTTTTTTTTTGTTGTTTTGAGTTTTTACCAACTTGGGGAATTCCGGATCGAAGAGACTACTGGTTTAGCCATATTTGATTGATTCAATCCATTTTCTAGTATTAACTTTTATAAAATAATATTTAACAGATTTATATATATATATATATATATATATATATTATATGCAAATAAAAAAACTTTTATTTGCTTTCCTATAATTTGCTGGTAGGGTTAAGGCCTCAAGGGAAATGGGCAGGGAAATTTGATGGCAAAACTAGCGAAGCAAAGGGTTCCTGCCATTAGAACGTAACAAACCCCATGAATTCCCATGTGGATAAAGTTGATTCATTGAACCTTTACAACTTTGCTAATCAAAACCCTAGTGTAAATGTAGGTAAGAATTATTTGACCTGATTTTTTTTATATAAGGCTAGAAAGGAAAATTATCCAAAATTTTAATCATAGTTATATCATACGTAAACGTGAACAGTTAATTTAAAGTTCGTTATTAATAAATTAAAAAATAAATTTTTAAATTTTATAAGTAAATTAAGAAGCCAACGAATATTTTATAGCTTACAAAAATATATATTATCCTATTAAATATATCAGTAAAATTTTTAAATTCTATTAATAATATCTATTCTAGGAGTTGGAAAATTACTTACCATCAAAACTTAAATTATAATAATAAAATATTTAATTTTTTTTATTTTTTAAAAAATAACTACTCATTGAAAAAACTATTTATTTAAAAAACTACTTTTCTTTTTTCTTTTTTTTTAATTTTAGCTTTTTTAAAAAAATATATAATATTTAAAAAAAATGTAATTTTCGTCCTGAGTGTGATAAATTCTAATATTATATATTTTTTGTTTTATTTAACGATAAATGCAGTTCCAGATAAAAAAGCATGTTCGAATTCTCTATTTTGTAAAATAAAATTGTAATGAAATGTAGAATTCATCTTTTATGTGCAAAAGCTTTGACTTTACAATAATCTTAATCCAAACACTATGTTTGGGGACAAAGAAAAATCTGTCCTTAAGCTTTTCTTTGCCGTTCATCAGAAATGTTCCTTATTTTCTTGAGCATTATATTCGAAAACCATGTTATTGGAAATCCCTAATATTGACTCGAGTTTTCCTTTTTCTTTTTTTTTTTTTAGGAGAGTTTGATCGACATCAGTTGGCTGACACCCAAAAGGAAGAAAATTCCAAGCTAAAAGGCAAAAAAAGCCTTGAGCATTAAGGGTATACATAATATATATATATATATATATATATGTATCTATGTGTTTCTGTATCAACAAATAGAAATGGGACCAATTTCTTAGAACTTTCAAAATTAGGTAATATTTTTTAATTTTATAAATAAAAATAAAATTTTATCATATATTTTATTTTTTATTAATTTTTAAAAGTTATATGTCATTTCACTAATTTTTTTTACAAAACCAATAAAATTTTTATTAATAAAAATCAAATGGTGGATAACAGCTAGCATCAAAGCTAGACTCTTGTAGCAAACAAGATAACAAGACTCCTTGCGCAATAAATCTGTAAAAGAAAAATATATATATATATATATATATATGATATCTTATTAATCTTATTTATAAAATTTAAAATTCTCGTTGAAATCAAATAATTTCTTAAATAAAATGCCATAGTCATAAACTTTGGTAGATTCCTTGGTTAAGCAATAGTAGTAAATGGTCCAAAAATGGAGCAGTAATTTCAACGTTGAGGGTGGGGTAGGAGAACATATCTTAGCCGCGTTTAAGCAACCAAAATGTGCCAAAAAAAAAAAGGTTTATGACTTTTTAACCCACTAATGCTTGCATTTGTGGCCGGGTGAAAATGGAAATCTGATTTACTTGAAAGAACTTTTCTATGCAAACTAGTAGGGAAAAATATCACATGGCCTCAACATCTTTCTTCTTAAAATGGAGGATACAATACTCCAATGTTTTCTATTGCATTTCCTTCAATCCCTGTGTGTCTTGAAACCTTAACTAAATGCCCAGCACGTGCAAGCTTCAAAATAACAACCCCAGCTAGCTCCAAGGATGATCAAAAGTAATAATTGTTACGGTTTAGATATATGTTTCTTTAAAATACTTAAATTTATCTTCAATATGTGAATAAAGAAAAAAACAAATTAGATAGTTATAGATATTTAAATTTACATTATTCATTATCATTTTTATGGGTAAAGGTTTTTCTGTAGATCTTATGCTATAGTGAGAAATACATTTTAATTTTTTTACTATTAAAGTAAATATTTTCATTTTATATATTTGAAATTAGAGCAGATAAAGAAAATTATTAATTATGTTAAATAAAATCTATTTAAATGGTAACGTGACTTTATTAAATATGATGTATAAAATATTATATCAATTCGATTTTTACGTAAAACTCGAAATTTCACCTAAATATACATATTATATTTCATATATCTACGTTATCGTTTAAACAAATTTTATTTAACATCGTTAATAATTTTTTTTATTATCTTTACTTTTACCTATATAACAACAAAAATATGCAATTTAATAATAATAAAAATAAAATACATATTTAATTATGATATAAAGATTACAACTAGACTTTTACCCCTTCCTATCAAAGGCTTGGTACTACGAAAAAAGTAGTGACCTCAGCCCTGGAAAAGAATCATGATGTTGAAGACAAAAAAATGGCAGGGCATAGTGCTTTTTGAAGCACTTTAACCCTGCATTAAAGTACCATCTTCGAGATTAGCATTAGGAAGGGCGATTGACAACCAACATCGCAAAAAAACAAAGCAAGGGATGACTTGATTTGATTAGATTTGATAATCAATCAGAGGCTCGAAATGAAACCTGGCAAGGATATCTTTTCTATTTCTCTGCGATCCAAGATGGCACTAGGAAGACAAAGAAAAAAAAAAAGTTCACGTGAAATCTAGCGGGATGCTAATTCTGTTAAAAACAATGTTTATCCGAATTTGAGATTAATGTAAGATAGTAAATGTAAAATTATATAATATTATTTTTTAAAGTTAATAACAACGGATATACAATCAAAAGGATCATGAGAGATGAGAGCAGTGAAGAGAACGAAGGGATGTTTGTGTCAATAAGGGGTCCATAATGTTGAGCAAATGTTAAGGAAGGAAGTTGTGGATCACCAGGCCCTCATTCTTCTTTAACTCTAGCTTCTTGTTACTGTGGCGATCGATGATCCATGTGTGCAGCAACAAAGTTTGAAAGGAAAAATAAAAAATAAAAAATAAAACATGAATTGAGTTCCAATTCGACTTAAATATTTGGAGGGTTCCTAACTTTCATGTGGTTCTAGCTCAGAAAACTAGTAAGTGTAAATTAATATGCCATCTGGGAAATGTATATGAAATCCAAAAAAGTAAGGTTCTGTTTTACTTTGATTTTTTATTTTTATTTTTATTTTATTTTTTAAGATTCGTGCTTAATATTTATATCTAACACATATTTAAACATAAATAAAAGACACGATAAAATATATGTAAAAAAATAAAAAAAAAAATTAAATACATTTACGTCAAATACTACTTAACACTCATCCAACTCAAAGTAATGTAAGTTTATTATTTTCATAAACATTCAACAATATTCAAAGATGTTATAATCCAAGGATGACACCAAACGGTGGAGATTTCAAAATTTAGGAGGTGCATCGAACGCAGAGTTTAACCTTGCTAATTCAAATAGTAACTTTTAATAAGTTATTCAATAAATTTGAAATCGAATATCAATGTCTACAATATTTTTTCTTTCTCATCTAGTTGTGACTTTTTATAAAAAAAGGGTTTAAGAGGAATCTCAATAATTTTAAGTAAATAGGTTATGTGATGTTGATTAACTATAAGTAGAAGTGTCAATGAGTTGAGTCAGGTGAAGTTTAAATTTTTTTAGATTTTTTATCTAAACTCAAACTGGAATTGATCTTGCTCAAAAACCAAATCACTATTTATAAATTAGTAAAAAATTTAAAAATTATTTTATATTAATATTTATATATTCTATAATTAAATTTAAATTTAAATTTTATTATTAAAGAGTAATCTAACACCTAAAAAAAACACCATGTCCAAAACCTACCTTAGCCATGGGCAAGCCTACCTATAAGCATCGAAGACTCGGAATGATTTGGTAAATTATTGGAGATGCTGCCCTCTTTTAGTAAGAGCAGTGGGCCGTAAAGAAATGAAGAAAATCATAAATGCATAAATACATAAATGTGTAAACAGAAAGTCACAAATTCAAATCCAAAAGTCCCGAATGAGGTTGGAATGAAGCATTTGGATCATATTCAACCAACTTCAAATTCTATAAGAGAAACAAATGCTCAACACTTGGAGCCTCATTTCTCTTGCTACTATTTTTACCAAAGGTATCTTCCTTATCTCTCGACATCCAAGATTTTTGAAGCATTTTCCTATACGGTTAACTTAAAATTAACCATTTGCTCAAAATTCTAGACAGAAAACCAGATTTGGTTGAAATATAAGATAGAAACTGACCATTGTTAGTTGTTAATTCTGGGTAGGATCATTACTGATAGCCTGATACTGAGGAGCTGAGCTAAAACTAGACTTCAGCTTACGATGCTTTCCTCAAGCTGCTTCTCTGCAGTAGGCAAGAATAATTAAGTTTATGGAATTGAGACTTGATATCCAAGTAATTTATGTCTTTTGATACTTAGAGAAATACAATTATCTCAATTTGAGAACTGATATAATTTTAATGTTGCCTTGAAAAGTATAATCCTGCTTTTACCCTTTAATCTTTATTATTCCTAAAGCGTTGTTTAGTCTAATTTACATGAAGATATTGATGAAAACATAAAAAAATAAATAAATAAACAAGAAAATAAAAAATTGCTTGGAGAGACAAATCAAGTAACGTTTTTGGATTCTGGAGCATATTTTTCCTCTCTACTTTTTTTTTTTTTTATGGGATAATTAAGCAGTTTGGGATTGCTTTTCCTCATAACGGTATATATTTTCTTTTCCTATTAAAATGCTTAATACTAGACTTAGCACAAAAAAAAGGGGCAAAGTTTTTGCCCCCGGATTGAAACCTAGCAATTTTTGTATTTGTATCAAATTCATGTTTTTTTTTTTCTTTTGTGTCTTATTCGGGTTTAAGGTGTTATATATTTATATTTGGAGCCTGCAAATTTAGGAGGTAATTATATATCTAAAATTGGAATACGTAGTTTAATTCGCTTACTTAAGGTGATATTCTGATGAGGAATTATTGTTCTTTTCTGAAACCAAGAATGGCAACATTCCTCTAAAGAAATGCAGAATGAAAAGCAAAGTAAAAAAAAACTAATAATAATAATAATAAATGTCAAGTAAAGTTTGCGCTTTATAATATCATATTAGATCCTTGACAACAAACAATGAGGAAATCGAACGTAGTTCTTTTATTGAAGTATCTAACGGTTGCCAAGTTTAGCCACATAGTGGACATGGACATTATATATCTAACACAAACCTTAACTGGCCAAGTGAAAATTTGCAAGAAAAATTTAGATTTTGAGTCCATAGGAACACTCATTATTTAGTGGCCATAATAGTGAAAACGATCTCCAAAAGATGTTTTGAACCCCAGCTTAAAACAGTGATTCTGAAATGCCTTGCTCGCCATGGCAGCAGAGAAAAGTGGTGTATTTCTCCATGATGCCGAGGCATTCAGGGCACCTCATGCTCTCCGGGATCTTCGTGGTAGTCGGGAACTCGAAACGGCAGCAAGGGTGGACATCATCATGAAGTCTGTCATGGTATTCCTTGAATGCCAGATGAAAGCCTTTTTCTTCCACATTCACCTTCCATTCATCATAACCACCCAAAGTGGGCAAAATTGTTGTGGAATGGCCATTCAACACTATATCAGCCCCTTGGCTGAGCACTGCCCATCCACCTTCTCTCCCATAGCTAAGCAGCTTCTTTATTTGTTGCATCATTGGGTCATGCTCATCACCCCTGCCTAACTGAATCTTGGAAAATAGCATGCTCTCTAGCCTGGTCCAGAAGAACCACACCATGGCCTGATCTTGCCAAGCGTAGCTAAGCTTCTCTGCATTGATAATTCCTGTCACTTTCTTGACTTGCTCCCTTTTGCCTATTTTCCCCACATACACCATCTCTAGAGGAATGCCGGCTGCAGATGCAACACTACGTGCCGCGGCTGCAAATCTTCTCACCCACTCAACGTCATCCCCTCCATACAAGAAAATGTATTTACCCTCTTTAATCTGATCAAATTAAGCAGAATATGTTTCGTTCAAAATCTCATATTAGATGCATAATAAAAAAAATGTTGAACTTTCAACTTCGAACATATATATATATATATATATGTACCCAATTGAGGATCAAGGGGTCAATGCCATCAACCAGTAGGTCAAGCTTCCATGTCTCTTCCCTCCAGAGAGCTTCTTCTTTCAAGCTAGTGAAGGGGAAAGCAGAGCTTCCCCAAATCCACATCATGTGGATTGCATTAGGGGAAACCACTTTCCCTCGAGGGTCTAGCACCACAAGGATTGGCTTCGTCCTGAAGTGCCAAACCTCCTTGATAAACTTGATAACCGGCTTCTCTATCAGCAAAGGGTCCTCCACCGAGTACCATGGCATGGTGCTTCTTAGGGTCTCAAATTTGGTTCGCGTTTCGTCAGTCAATGGGACAACGGAACGGTCCACAACTGGAATCCAAACCACCTCATACTGGCTATCTAGCCTTGTTGCTTGGATCCTGGAGTCATTATATATCTGCTCAAGAATCGAAAGCTCATCACTGGAGAATTCGAGGCTTGAAATGAGCAACAACACATTTTTCCTTCTCAGCACGTCCAGGCCAACCTGTGCAACAGAATTTTAAAATATATCCTATTGTAAGTACCGGTTAAGGAAGATCGAGGAAGAAACTGTTATAATTTGGCAAGGGAACCATACCTTTCTCCTTGTAGTTCCGTCAAGAAGGGGCAATATATCGTCCCTGGCAGAAATTAAGGCCTTCAGAATTTTCATGTTGTCGATGTGCAACACGCTCGGGTCAAAGAGTTTCAGAAGCATCTGGTAAGTTTCAACATCTTTCTTTTCCTCTGCAATTAAACAATCATCAAGTCAAATTTTCAAGTGCTGCATTATCAAAGAACATCAGCTTCCACGACATTATTTTACAGGCTAGTCGCAAACCTATATATTGGTAGCAAAACCTCAGCTGCTGTCTTAGATGTTCATGTATGTTCCTGAGTTTGTGAGCCAAGCTGGACAACTCCCACGACTGTGTGGTCGATATTGCATACCTGAAATCAATTGCAAACTGTTAATCAAACTATTTTGAACCTTCCAAAATCATGTCATGGCCCTGTATAATTAAGTATTGCATATAAGATGAAAAAGCAAAACATACTCATGACCCATGCTAGTGAGGCTAGCGATTTGAGTTGCACAAACCACCATGCTCCTGATGGTCCAGTACACAGCAGTTGGGATATGGGTCAAGGCAGTGGCCAATGCCGGTACGTCTGGTGAAATATACATCGATGGAAGAGCCTTAAACTCAACAACACATCTAGTCACATCCATCATCGTCCGAGTCAAAGTGTTGAGTGCATCCAACCGGGATTTCAGAGGAGCTGTGTGCTCCAGGAGTGATGGCAGTTGCTTCAGGATTGCCATTGACTTGGCCAGTTGGTTTGTTGAGTAAATCTGAGCAAGAAGCCAGAATTCTCCATAGTTCAAGGCAAAGGCTGATAAGGATAGAACTAGCTTAGCATCCCATGTGTAGCTTGATAGCAAGTTGAATATTGCAGTTGTCGTTGCGTGTGCATCCGAACCCCTCAAAGCTTTGTAGGATAGCTGGCAGTTAAAAGTGATTGTAACATCGAGATGTTAGTATATTCAGTTTTTATAAAAAAAAATAATAAAAATGAGAGAGAGAGTGATAATTTTCTGTTTATAATTTACAAACCTCGCATGCAATTCGATCAATGGTATATGTAAGAGCTTCAAGGATAGCTATATAACTTGCTTGCTGAGCTTTTTCTTCCATTTGAATTTGAGCTTGAGTACCCTGCAGTAAACATCAGGAAGGTGAGTATTTTCAACCAGTTGTTTAACAGGATAAGTGCAGCACATGTTATATACCTTTACAATGAAATCAACGTGCTGGGTGGCGCAATTGAGGATGTCCTCAACCAGATAGAGAAGAGGTCTAACATCAACTTCTCGGCCATCAGGGGCATGCGTCGTCAAAATTTGCATCATCATCGCATTGTTATCCGACATGCTTAACATGCCCCCGCGGTCACCCTTGATAAGTGCTTGACTAGCACTAGGACTGTTCATGACTACCTGAGTAGTAGTACTAGGTTTGTTGATGAATGCCTGATTAGTAGTACCAGGAGTGCTAATGTGTAGCTGACCGGCACCAGGACTGGTGACGATTTGCTGACCAACACCAGGGTCGTTGAGGAGTGGTTGATGAGTAGCACCAGGGTTATCAAGGAGTACCTGAGCAGCAGCAGCAGCAACAGGATTATTGATGAGAGCTTGAGTTGCATCAGGGTTGTTGATGGGTCTGGTCATTGGTGGTTGAAGAAGACCAGAGGTTGTTTTCTGAGCCATTAGAGAATATTACTGTAAAACAAAGGCAAGAACAAAATTTGGGTTTCGGTTTGCAGAAGAGAGGATCAGATGGCTTTGTGTGAATCGTATTATGCGACAAGCCTATTTTTAGACAGGCCAAAAGGAATAAAGCTGACTTGAATCAACTTCTTTGCTTCCTATCCAATTAAATTAGTTGGACCCTTAGCAAAGATGCCTAGTACTTTAGTAATCCCCCTGTTCCACCTCCTCTCACTTGATTAAGATTTGTCTGGGTACTTTGCTGCAGTCTTTAACCTAGTTGATTGATCTTAATTTACTTCAAGAATCTCTGTCAGGAATTCGATAGGACACACTTGGGGTCGTTAGGTTCCAGGGTTGAACCTCAAAGAGATTTAAATGTCAGGCCAGAAACCAACTCAGTAACTTGCCAATTAAATTGGCTAACCTTCTCATGATATTGATTCGGGCTAATCCTATGTTACGCATACTCGTCATTTTTTTTTAAGCATATGTATTTTATACATATTCAGACATAAGTATAAAGTATGATCCTCTAAATATATAAAAAAGTTGAGCACACCAATGTCAAATACTCTATCCGAATAACATAGGACTAATTAATCAGGCCATGATTTTAAAGAAATTAATAAGTGCAGATTAAAAGATTATAAGAACATGGTCCCCGGAGAGAATATACAATATCACAAGCTTTCAGATAATCCTGACAACAGTCAAATTAAAATGAAAGGATCGAGAAACATGGTGATAAGCCAGTGCTGTGCTGTGCTGTGCTTTGCTTCCTTACTTGATTCTGCATTTTACGTGTGCCCATGATTGAGAATGTTGTTTTTTCTCCAATTACAACCAAAGAGTGACTTGAAGAAAAGCGTTAAGAGATTTTATTCTTCGCTTTTCTTAAGGTAATCTGAACAAAATTATGATTTAACAGCCAAGCAAACCTTTAACATCCTTTGTAAGATTTGATTTTGCTTTTAATAATTGTGGGGGAGAGCTTTTAACTCCATAATTTATTTTACTGTTTTATGCTACATGCATGTAGGTTGCAAGTGGATGATATATTATACTAATATTTTCATTTAAAAACATAACACTCAAATAAGATCTCATATTTTACTCAAAAATAAAAATAAATTTTTCATCTTTTATTGCATGAAATTTAAGGTTATGAACCTTTGACGTCATAAAATATTTAAATTTTTTGTTGGATTCTTCTTAATTGGATGGTATACTTACAAAAATACTTACTTAAATTTATTTATATGGGTTCGATGGCAAATATTTGAAGGAATAAAATTTTTAGCAATTGCTTTTGTTCATCAGTTTCAAGATTTATTGAGTATAATTATAAGGAAAATGAACATTAATAACTTTTTTTTTTTCTTTTGAAACAAAAGATTCATTCATTTTAAATATTAATTGCATCGTTAATGACAGCCTGGTGAACAACATTCGGATATTCAGCCATCCAAAGCATACCTCCTAGAACACTAGGGCTTTACTTTGCTAGCATATGTGCCACCTTGTTTCCCTCTCTTCTCGCATGTTGGATAGTATAGTCTTCAATAATGTTGTCATTCCCTCCTTTAGGATCCGCCCAATATCGGAGAAATCGACCTCCTTCATCTTCAACTTATTAATACGGAGTCTCCCTTGATAATAATCTTCTTATAGCCCAACTGATCTGCCATTTCCACTGCTCTCACAGCTGCCATCGCTTCAATCACGTTAGCATGAGATGCCCCCTGCTGATTGGAATAGCAACACTACCATGTACAAACCCTTCAAAGTCTCAGATGACCACACCTATACCTCCTTTCTTCAGGTTAACATCTAGGGCTCCATCGAAATTGACTTTATAAAAACCTTCAGTCGGTTTTTTTTTTTTTTTTGTCTACTTTGAGTAAAGTTTTATTTACTTGAGTTTTATTTTTTATTTAAAATAAAAATCTAATTAAAATAATTAATAAATTTAACTTTTTAAATAAAATAATAAATAATATTTTATTTAAAATATAATGTATAAAAATAATTATTATATTAAATACTAAAAATAATTTAGTTTATTTAACTTTAGTATTAAATGATTTTTAGATATTTACATAGATGGCTTTAAGTTAAATCAATAAATTGAGTTTAAATGGAGTTTGGAAAAACTATTATTGTTTTTGGTATAAGCAATTCAGTCTTATGTAATTTTTTTCAAAAAAATCTATATATTAAATGGTTTTTCATTTTGGTGTTACATATATAGTATTTTTTTAAAAAAAATTTGAATTGCAATTATACATCAAAATATATAAAACAATAAATATGAACAATATTTTATTAAAAAACAAAATATTATTATGGGTAGTTTGATCATATATAATTACGCTTAAGTCATTAATGTAAGTAATTTAATATCAAGTTATTGGATCATGATTTTTAATTCTCAATCGATAAGAGTTTAAGATATATGATAGCCTAAATAAAAAAATTATATATATAAATTTTGTAAGATGAAATTCTGAGTTTTGATCTTTTTGCTTGGTTATCCAAGAAAATTTTGTTCTTTTTACCTGATTTTAGTGCATTATTTGGATTCCAATTCGGGTATTAATCTATTTGTTGTTTTACCGATAAAATTTGGTAGCTGCATTTAGTGTATATTATTTAGATGCTCATTTAGATTTTTGATTGGTCGATATCTTTACTTTAAAGATTAGAAGGGATGAATTAGACTAATGAGTTATCCTGTAGACATAAAGAAGTTGAATTTTTGGAGTGCCGTTAGTTATTAGCCAGTTGTTGATTCTTTTAAATGGATTTATGCGACGCTGAATTTGGATACAGCTGATTATTGTCTTTCGATTTTCAAATTTTCCATGGTCCTTTAGTGACATTTGATAGGAGGACGGCCTTTGCTTATATAAAATAAGATCACTCTTCTCTTGTTAAATCACTTTTTATCAACGAAGAAAATAATAAGTCAAGCTTCGATTCCCAAAACATGACAATATGTCATAGCAATCATAGTGCCACAATCCTTGCATTAACTAGTCGTTGGTGTTAGGATCTTTCTGAAGTGGCTGTTTTCGTGAGTTATATCTGTGCTATTGTGAGCTTGAGATTTTTATCAATGCAACAAATGATGAGCCCTTTAAAAAACCCGAAATAGAGAGACTAATTATAGGAACAAATTTTGTTGGCATGTGTACCAATGTGATTTGCTTGTTGGTTGATTTTAAGTTAAATTGTGGACATGACTTGTTGTGGTTTATATTGTTGATATATGGTTCATAGGACAGAAACTAGGATGCTTATTGATTAATATCCGCCAAAAAAAAAAAAAAAAAGAATTGGCACCAAATTATTGGCAACCTGCCAATTGCCATCTTCTTTTCTTCATCTTCAAACATGTGAAATATAGATATGCAGACATTTGCAGCTTATCTTTCTTTTCTTTTCTTTTTTGTTTTTGTTTTTCTGTTTTTTTTTTCTTTTGTTCTGTCTAGCTTACTTCTGATGCTAGTTATGTGATGCCATTGTTATCACTTTGAATTTTCTTATAGGATGGTGTTATTCTTGTGGCAGACGCAAAAGCAGCTGAAGGACCTATAGTTTGTGATAAGAATTGTGAGAAAATTCATTACATTGCACCAAACATTTAGTATTGTGGAGCTGGAACGGCCGCTGATACAGAAGCTGTAACTGGTACTTTCTTAAATTGTTTAATATGGTTCTGCAAAAATCAGTAGTTGCTTCAAATTGTATGCTTGAACAACTCGGTTGTAAACTGTTATATTCCCATTCTTATGTTACCGTAGCTAACCCATTGTTATGGTCATGGTCAGCCCACAACTCCGGTTCCACCGCTATCATACTGGTAGAGAGTCGAGGGCTGTTACAGCGTTGACCCTTCTCAAGAGATACCTTTTCAAGTAAAGTTTTTCTGTTTTTGTATTCTTTGACAACATACATTTACATAGTCTATCGAGAATTTGTGATTCTAACTACTTAGCAAGTTGTCCAGCTACCAAGGCTATGTTTCAGCTGCTTTGGTACTTGGTAGTGTTGATGTCACAGCACCTCATTAGCATTTTGTGAGTGTTTTTCAACTGTTTGGCACTTCAAAACGGCAGTAGCTTTTTGTCTTCTCTCTGTCAGTTTGATTTCTTTTGCAGATATACCCCCATGGATCAACTGACACACTGCCATTTGCTACAATGGGTTCTGCTTCTCTAGCAGCAATCAGTATTTGAATCAAAATACCGAGAAGGCCTTACTGTAAGCTCACATATTATATTCTTGTGGTATTTTGAAGATTGTTGAGACAGACTACCTTAACATGTTTTATAACTATGAGTTTGTTTTGGTGCAAAATATTTTGCGCTGTGTTTCCCATTACGGGCTAATTGCTTTGCTATTAGAAAAAAGCTTGGGTTGAAAACAGTGTGTTAAAAAAGTCGTAGTTTAAGAATTTTTAAATGTTGGTATTATCGTAAAAAAATATTATGAAAAATTAAAATTTCGTAAAAAGATATGTTTAAAATAATAAAAGTTTAAATATATAAAAATAATAAAATTATTTTATCTAAAAGTAAACTTTCAAACTATAAAATTTTTATTATAGTGATCCCATGATTGTAACTGCAAAAACCAAAACTTTTTATCTTTTCAGTATTGTATTTGCGATGAAATATAACTTTTGATCTTAAAAATTATGCAAATAGCAATGTTGTAGGGGTCTGTGGTAGAAATTTTTCATGCGTTCGTAAAGTAAAATAAATCATCACTATAATTTGATCCATTAAATCTGGATCACTGACTGCAGAGAGACGAGGAATCGAACTTGTGACTGAGGCTGTATGCTCCGGTGTCTTCAATGACCTAGGAAGTGGAAGCAATGTTGATATTTGTGTAATGACCAAGGTTTCTTGCTACTCAACAGCTTCTTTTTTGTTAGGAAAGGAGATTCTATATTCATTTTGATGCAAGTTTCTCATTTTATCGAATTATGCCTTAGGGCGGCAAAGATTACTTGAGGAACCATCTACAGCCTAATCCTCGGACTTGCACGAGCTCCAAGGGCTAATCCTTTTCCAAGAAGACGGGTTAGCAACGTGCTTTACAATTTCAATCCATTTTTACTATATATAACAATTTCAGCGCTAGGTTGTTTTAATCTTTAGACAAGATATGTGTCATTTAATTGTTCATTTTTTTTATAAATATTTGTGTTCGATATATGTCTAGATATGAGTAAGGGTATATGATCTTTTTGAGACTCTTTAAAAATGTGAAAAAATTTTAAAAAATAAAAGATATACGTATCGAACTCATACCTATATCTGGCGCTCACATCTGATTATGAATAACTTAGATTGTAGTAGATTGTTTGATTTCCGGGTTGTTAATTTTCTATATATGTGGTAGATGTATATATATTAAAATCATTTATAATATTATATATTTTAATATATGTGCATCCTACATACATATACTAAATAAAATTATGTTAACGAATAAATTGTAATATAGTTTTTACAATATTAAATTAAAAATAATTAGTAAAAAAGGAGAGTGAAATAGAATGGAATAACATGAAGCAGATATGGATATAATTGATATCTACGAAGATAGGTATTTGAAATATATAATTTTGGTTTGATTAATAAAATAAAACTAGTATCATGCCCTCACTCCGCAAGGGGGATTATATTTATTTTATAAATTTAATTATTATTAATTATAAATTTAATTATTATTAATTATAAATTAAATTTTATTAATAGATATGTATTTAAAATTGGATATAAATTTTAATTAATTTGATGTTATCGAGCAAATTTATTATTCTAAATACATCATTTAAAAATAAAATAATTAATGATATTTTTTAAAATTTTAAATATTTATTAAATAATATTTATTTATTTAAATTTGATATGAATTTTAAATCAATCCATAAGTTAAAATATGAATTAATTACTTTAAATATATCATTTAAAAATAAAATTAAAATAATTATTAAAATAAATATTTTTAAACTTTTTT
>JBBYHL010229038.1:0-26726 GCA_038381835.1 Adansonia madagascariensis
TTATTTATATGACAAAAATTATATAATACATAAAATATAAAATAAATATATATAATGTAATAGTAAAATGGGTCGGGCCAGGCCGGGCTAAGCTTTGGCTTTGAAAGTGGCCAGGCCCGTTTTTTAATCAGGCCTAATTTTTTTTTTGTTCAAGCCTATTTCTCAAGTCTAATATGTTTGTCCAAACCCTCCTAAATATCAGGCGGACCTTTGAGCTTGGACGGGTAGCCTGATCCTTGAGTAGGTTTAAACTCATATTATATATTTTTATTTTTTAACTTAATAATTTTATTTAAATTTAAAATATAAATAACTTACAACATAAAATTCTATTTATTTATTCTTTATATTTATAAATTACGTAATATATCAATATAAATATAAATTATATACTTGAAAAATAACCTAAATTCAAATTTTGAATTTAAAAACCCAAAACTTGATTAATTTTATAAATAGACCTAATTTTTAGCATATTTTAGCTTAATATTTTTATCTAAGCTCTTCTATTAAGCAAACATTTGAACATGATCGATCCTTTGTATATGTTTATTTTCGGTCAATAGCATATAATGCAAGTGCAATCTTCATAGACAGTGCACTCTTTGGCACAACTACATTGGCACAGGTACTTTAGCAGAGATATTTTGATACAGGTACTTTAGCATAGGTACTCTGACAAAAATACTTTGACCTAGCAGTCTTTGCAAATATACTTTAATGCAGGTACTTTGGCAAAAGTGATTTGACACAGGTATTCTAATGTAAATACTTTAATGCAGGCATATCAACAAAGGTATTTTAATAAATGTTTTAGCATAACACTCTTTAGAAAAGATACTTTTGGCCTAACACTTTTTGGCAACAACGTTTCTTTGTAGTAGCATTACTTAGCACGGCAAGTTTCACTTAATAATGACTATGTAGTTAACTTCGGAAGGTTAGCAACATTTTTTGGTTTTCTCTACATTTGAGATGTCTTGGAAAGTATGGCTTAGATACAAAAACTTTTAAGCGTGCTTTCTTTTTTCAAGCAGTACACTCTTAAACATACTGTCATATAAATAATATCTAGTGTCTGTAATGAAACATCCATAAAAAGATGTAACTGCACATAACCTCTACTTTAATCCACTTCTTTGGCAACCTTCCACTATATTTCTCATTATCTATGTCTATGTGAGTGATTCCTTGATATCTTTCTACTATATTTGAAGGCTTATTTGAAGTTTTTGACAGTTTAACTAACTTCTAACTTTTTAAAACTTCTTTGTAATTTTTACTCACAAAACTTATAACCATCATAATCCTTACTACCTTCATTCGTTTATAACCTTGGTCAAAACCACCTATCATCACATTTATTTTTCAAAATCTACTCTAATTTTTTTCTCCATCATGTCTCAATCTATCTTGTTTTACTGGTTTAGAAGGTTTCTTCACTAATAAAAAGGAACTCTCTGCACCTTAATAAGAATCCAACGAAAACTGACACGGTGACAAACACAATGTACAATTAGCCTGTAACTTTACTGCTTTCCCATAATAAATCGTTGATGGTTGGAATGACCCTTGACCCTTGACTGTTGCTTTTTTGTGATTCATCCAATAAAAGGAGAGAGAAAAAAGACTCCATGAGAAATGTTAGAGGGAGAATAGATATGAAATGTTGCCAACGCTAAGTAATAAGAGAGAGTCATTTTTACTGACGACGGCATTTCTTATTTTGAGAAAAGGGTTCACATTCCTTCTTCTTCTCCTTCTTCTCATAAAATAAATAAATAAATAAATAAAATCTCTACACATGTAATATTATCTATTTTCTTTTTGTTTAGTTTAACTTTTTTTTTTTCATTTTTTGTTGGATTTCAATTTTGAGTGTGGATTGGTCAAAGCTTGGCATCTACGGGGTTTTACTTGATTTTGCTGAATGATTAATTTTTGTCATGGTTGATTTATCTGAATATTTTATTTTTTGAGAGGGGGATCAAAAAATTTATTTTATTATGTTAATTTTGAGAAAGTATGCTTTAGGATTTCTCTTTTTTTTTTTTCAATCTAGCAATCTTTGCTAGAAATTACAAGGTTTCCTATCTTAATTTTTTTTATTGTTGTTTGACTCGATATTTCGGGCAAAAAAATATTATTTTTTCATTTTAGGTTGATTTTTTTATTTTCTTTTTAATTTGCTTGATGTTGCTATATTTGCAAGAAGTTTCTAAATTCTTTAAAATCTTTTTTTTTTTTAGGTTTTTGTTGCTCAGTTTAGAAAAATAAGTAATTTCTAATTTGGAGAACACATGTCTTAAGTTGATCTTTTTTAGTTTATATTTTTCCTTTAAATTTTTTTCTTAAGACTCTTTTAAGTACTTGCAAGAAATTATCTATTTTTCTGACTCTTGATTTTCTTTAAATTTGTTGATTTTTATTTTGCTTAATTTCTTGACGGGGATCAGAGTAAGATTTAAATTTTTGGAGATAGTTTTGGTTGTTTAGTTTTGCGTTTTGAGGTCAAAGGGGCTCTTGATTTACAAATTTTTATAATTTTTATAATTTTTTTTAATTTTCTAGAAATTGCTCATTTTTTAGGTCAACTCTGTTTCCTGTTCTAAGATTTACGTGATGTGATTAATAATAATATTATTATTTTTCCCTCTGAATGTTTTATTCGACTAATTTTTTGATTTTACGAAAATTCTTTGATTTATTTAAGGTCAACATGATGTTTGATATGTAAAATTTGTTGCTAAGAAGCTAGAGAGAAAGACAAAGAAAAAAAGTACATGCATTTAATCAAAACATTTGAACACAAGAAAAATAAGGATCCAGCTTTCTGTTATGTGAATTAACCTTGCAAAGAAAAAAGAAGAGGAACGTGTACAAGATGAATAGTTACAACATCAACTTGGAAAGCTCGACATTATCTGCAGTTCTAGGTATCTGTTCCTTTTGCTATATAACGATTGTAATAAGTTTGGTTTGATATGCTTTGATCCACTTGTTTGACAAGTTATTTGTATTCAGTGTGTAGTTTTGTTACTTATGTTCCACTTGGTGACTTAATATATGTGTTGTTTAATGTGTTGACCCTTTTTTTATTTTTTATTTTCAAGATTTGTGTATCAACTTTGAAGACAGTTTCTTTGAGTTTGGTCGAAGGCTAGGCTTGATATTTGTTTTTGCGTTAGAAGTTTTGGTTTTAAACTTGTTAATAAGGATTGATCTAGGTAAAAGGAATAGAAGCACAGATTGCCATGGTATTGGATAGTGAATCTAGGGTTCTGCACAGCGTGAAGAGAAAACGGACACTGCAGCATAACTGCAGCATACAACATATTTTCCTGGCGCTTCGCATGTGATATTACCACAGTTGCCCTGCTTGAGTTTATTATTCCAGAAACATTGCAAACATAAGAGATTAGAGGATCACAAAGGCAAAGTTGTTAGTTATAGTTAGAGGTGGCAAATGGGCAGGTTTATGTGAGTTTGGGTTGGGTCATTTTGGGTTTGAATTTTTCGAGTTCGAGTATAATCGGGTTTGGGTTCTTTAGAGTTCAGGTTAATTCAGGTTTAGGCCTTTTCATGTTCGGGTTCGGGTTCAAATATATTTTACATTATTTTTTATTTTATATTAAATATAATCACTTTTACATAATTTTGAATTCTAAGCTCATGCTTGAATTTGATCCGAAAAGAATCTTAGTTTAGTTTCATGGGCCTAGTGTGGCCCGAAAAAAATTTTGACTTATAACTTTAGGGCCGAATTTGGCCTGGCTAACCCATTTAAGTACAATCATTTTTCATAATATTAAAAAGTTATTTTTACATTAATATTTACTTATTTTATAATTAAATTTAAATAAAAATATATTATTTTATTTAAAAAATATTATTTTAAGCCGAGTCTACTTGAAACTTAAAATCTGAAACCCCAACCTGAGCAAGCAGGCTGTACAGCCCATGGGCAGGTCTAATTGCTAGTATGACATGTGATTTTTTTCATTTTTGATATGGTATTATCTATTATCAGTTTCATATTTTTTAATTTATTTTATTACTTTGTTATACTATTATCAGACTCTAATTATTATTACTTGAAATAATAATAATAATAACAACAATAACATTCAAAGAAGTACTTAAAATTTTACTACTAACATATATAAAATTTTTAATATTTAACGAGTTTAATTAATTAAATTAAAGAAAATATGATAAATTAATGATATATTTTATTGATAATGTTTTCAAAGCTCATGATATAATTTATGTTTTGACAAATTATTATTTTATCATATATAGACATGCTCAAGGGTATGACTACCCACCTAGTCCAATTGGGCCTCGGCCTAGATTCTCATATTTTTGTTTTAGACTAGCTTAGTCGAACTCAGAATAGTAATTTTAAATTAAAATAATATATATTTAATTTAAATTTAATTATAAAATATATAAATATTAATAAAAATATTCTTTAATGTGATGAACAATAATTCTGGCTTAAATAGACGGGTCTAGGCACGTTAAACAAGGGTATGCGCTTGAAATTTTAAAAAAATCAGGCCACAATCCAACCTAACCCATGAGCAGATTTAATCACATATAAAATATAAATTAAGTTTTTAATATTTAATTAAATTATATATGCTATTAATAATTAATATTTAATTTATTTTGATATGGTATTATCGATTATAGCTTCTATATTTTTTTAATTTATCTTATTGCTTTGTTATACTATTATCAGACTCTAATTATCATTACTTGAAATAATGATGATGATGATGATGATGATAATGATAATAATATTTAAAGAAGTACTTAAAATGTTACTATTAACATACATAAACTCTCAATATTTAATGAGTTTAACTAATTAAATTAAACAATATAATAAATAAATAATATACTTTATTGACAATATTTTCAAAACTTATTATATGATTTATTTTTTGATAAATTATTATTTTATCATATATAGATCTGCTCAAAAGTCGAGATATCCACCCGACTCCACTGGGTTTGGACTCAGTTCTCGTATTTTTATTTTAGACTAGCTTAACCTAGCTCAGAACAATGATTTTAAATTAAAATAACATATATTTATTTAAATTTAATCATAAAACATATAAATATTAATAAAAAAATTTTTTGATGTGATAAACAATAATTATGGCTTAAACAAGTGGGCCTGAGTGCAATAAATAAGGGCTTAAGCTTGAGATTTTAAAAGAATTTGGTCAGCGACCCGACATAATCCATGAGCAAATTAAATCATATATAAAATATAAATTAAATTTTTAATATTTAATTAAATTATTAAAAAAATATTATAATTTTATCATCTTTATTTTTAATATTAAATTCGAGTTTCAATTTAAAATCTTTTTAGATTCGTGTCATTTTAAATTTAGATTTTTTTAAATTCAAATCTTTAACTCTTTAATCAAATCGGATTAAATTAAACTTAAATTTTTTCTAAGTAAATTTTCGAGTTCAGGGTCTTCCAAAAAGATCTTTGCTGCTTTGCTTTTCAAATTTTAAGAAAACTGGCATTCCAAAGCGCATAATGTTCTTTGAGAAAGGTGAATGGACCAATTTTCCCCATGATCTCATTCCCTTAATCAGGAAAGATCTGGACATAAAGAAGCCAGCTATTGAGCTTGAGGTTAATGGTTAGCTTTTGTGCTAGATTTCTTGCATATGTTTCGCATGGAGCGGAACACTGGCTTGAAACGACCAATTGCTTGGATTGACGATGCAGGTGGCTGTTTCTTCCCAGATACTTTTGCTGTTGAGGATGAACTGGATCAGTGCTGCAGACTTGAATATAAGAATGATCAAGAATCCATATTTAGTAAATCATATGCCCCCTTGGAGATCAAGCTATAGCTGCAGATTGACATTAATGGTGAACAGTCGAAGTTGAAGGAATGTAGTGGCGAAATGCTGATGCAAAACCCAGCAAAGATGTTGAGGACATTCAAGATACAGGGATAAACTTAGTCCCTGAAAACAAGCTTGTGGATGTAGAGTTGGATGAACTATTCGATTCTTCAACTGTTGAGAAGAATTTTCTTTTGGGTATGAACCCTAGTGGAGATGCGGATATTCTTGATATAAAACCCTGTTCCAGTATGGGATATAGATTAGAGCGATTCCAGAAGCAGGTGCAAATTATGGAGAAGTATCGAGGGAATGTAAATGTTCAATATTCTTGGCTTGCATCCTCTAAAGCAGCCCTGCCTGCCATCAGGATGCACGGGCTTGGGCATTGTGGTCTTTCTGAAATTCCACACATATATGGTGCTGGTGTTCATCTTGCTGCAGCAGAATTTGCTAATGTCTGGTTGGAGTACTTCATTGTTTTCATTTTTTGGGGACAAAATGCTGCAAGGCTTCTATTTCGATTTTGTTTGTAAAGTAATATTTGTAAATCAAGAAAGGTACCTTTCCTTTTTGCCCTATGATTGAAAAAGGATTAGAGCTAACCTACTTTTGGAAATAAAGTATACATGAAAACTTTTCTGCAATTAATGGACAATGGTGAAGTTAATAGTCCATTCTTTGCTTTTTATCTTTGCTCTCTTTACGAGTTTTAAGTGCTAGTTGCCACTGGCTACTGGTTGTTTTTTTTCTCCACTGCTTTCTTTATCTGTCACTTGTTTTTGGGATCCCAATCAGATGAATTCTTCCTTATTTATGTTAAATTTTCAAGCTTTATTTTCCGTAGTGTGGTAATCTTGAGGCTGAACATTTATCTGTTATACGTGCAGTGCAATATATTGTGATGTTGACGAAAAATGAGTGCAGAACATAATATTATGTCGTGTAATAATGGGAAAGATGGAGCTTCGTTGCCCCCCGAAGTGGAAAATGTCTTCCTGGCAGGGAGGATGTTGATAGTGGAGTGGATGATCTTCAGCATCCAAAGTACTATGTTATCTGGAACATGAACATCAACACCCACATTTATCCTGAGTTTGTTGTTAGTTTCAAAAGCTCCAATGCTAGAGGTGATACACTTCTCCTTTGGAATGTTGCTTTATGTCATATTTGGTCTTTTCACTTTTAGAAATTTTCTAATGTGGTACTTCTATTTTAAAATTTGTAATATGGTACACGTACTATCTTTTTGCATATCAATCCAGTACTCGCGGTTACCACTGTTAAATGAGATATATGGCGTGGCTGTCATCCAATCACATGATGACACATGATATATATTGACATTTCATCTTTCAATATCATAACAAAAGTGCACTTGTGGCATCCTCGTGGCACATGTGACACTAATATGGAGCCCACGTGGATGCCATGTATCATTAATTTAAAAAATTTCATGTTTTTCTGTCAATGTTGTGTTTGTGTTTATGTTTTGGTATACATGCATGTTTATATATGACATAAGCTTAGATATATAATTTTCATGATAAGCTCTAAAAGTGGTCAAATTTATCCTATAAAACATTCATTTTTTTTTCTTAAACATTGAAATATAGAGAGTTTGATAAGAAAATCATGCACATTAATCAAAAAAAAAAAATTTCATGTTTTGGAAAAGAAACTAGACCACTCTTTATTGTTTCTTATATGAATTACATACCGTAATTTTATTTCATATCTGTACGCGGACACAAAAAGAAGACATATTGTGCCTTATTTTACTTGGACAAGCGCTTTTTTTCTTTTCGCCTTATGCCACAGGCAATATTATGGTTCTAGGGCCTGGAGTGTGCCTTGCGTCTTGAGAACACAGGGCTAGATTCGACAGTATGCGAGGGGGAGAGAGTGAAAAAGAAAAAAAAATTAAATGTTTCTTATTTTTATTTTTTAAAAAATTATGACATGTGGCAGCCATGTGTCCTATGCAAGCAAACTGGAATGATTTCTATAGATGATATGGCAAGTGTCATTATTTGATTAAATGTTTGTCACGTCATCCATTTCGTGCTAATTTCATGTACCGGATTGACATATAGGAAGATAGTACAAGAACTAATGATTACACTTTAAAAAGTAATGATATCGCATTGGAAAATTCTCCTAAATTACAGGGACTAATTTGAGATTACCCCTTTGATAATATCTGCATTCATCCTTTATCTAACATCAAATTGGAAAACCTGCGCAAGTCATGGAATTGTGATGGTTGGCAATCAACAAAACAACCTCAACTGTCCAATCTCCGTTTCAAACTTGGATGGCAAATGTTTTAATTCTGTTAATTTAAGAAACAAGGCTTCTTCCATGATGCGTTGATATCTCCTCTTGGTTGGACTTTTTGTTTTTTCATTCAAGAGATCACTGATCACTCAAACTACTGGTTCCATGAGTTAGTTGGCTGTCTTCTGCTAATTCTGTATGGCTATCATATATTTCTTTTTCTTTTTTTTTTTTTTTTAATATTTGAGTCATTAGCTCTTGAACTTTACATTGTTCTGACTTGGCATTTGATTAGAAGTGAGACTAATCGTGCTATTTCAGGCATCACTGCTTCTTCACAAGGACTTCAAGGTCATTTACGTGTATTTGCTAGTGCATCGGCGAGTAATGTATGCTTTTAATTTCTCCATACAGTTAAACATCGTAACTTATAAGTTGTAATATAAGTAGGATCATTAATAAACTTGATCCTACTTTGTGGTGGATCCTCACCGGTGCTTGCTTCCTGGTTTCGGATTTGTGGGATTTTGTTTTCGGACTGAAAGCAGTCTCTTTAGACCTTGTGGATACTCTGGCTGTCATTATGAGGTTTATGATTTTTGCAAAAATAGGAGGAATTGTGTTTATTTGCCAAGCGTTTCATTGCTGTACAATTATCTACCAATCTGCAAAAATGTAAAGATAGATTATGGCTTGTGTTAAGGTCCTGACTTTCTGAAAGATGCTATGTTCTTGGTGGTTCATTTGCCTGCTCTTCCGCTCTGCAACTGTGTGCGATAGGTGGTTGCTGTTTGAGCACTCAGATTCTCAAAGCTAACTTATGAAATCTGTGTTCAATGCTGTAGATGCAGCAAATTATTTTGTGTGACGCGCCTGGGACATGCCTCTGTAGTGTAATATATGATAAATGATCTTCACTAATATCAGCAAAGACTGGTGGAAGGAAAAGCATACTCTTGGGAAGAAATTTAAGCTGTCATGCTTCACGAGGCAGTCCTTGTTTCTATGATTTATGTCATATAGCAATTCAAACAGCCTTTTAATATATATTTTTTGAGGTTTACTTATGTTAACTGCTGATATTCTTGTCATTTAGGAGAGTATTAATCACCAAACTTCAGATTCAGGACGATCCCAAGAAAAGCCTAGCCTCGGTTCAAACACTTCACAGACCACTAAATCCCCTTGGATGCCTTTTCGTATGCTGTTTGATGCTATCTCAAATAAAATTCCCCGTATAGATATGGACCGAGTTACTGATCATTATGAATTGTTCAGGGTATGTTGAATATATGTTTAGTTTTTAGTTTATGCTTCATTAGGCAAAGAAGATAAGTCGTGAAGATTTTGTCAAAAAGTTGAGATTGATAGCTGGAGATGATTTGTTGGGGTCAACGATAACATTTCTGCAATGCAAGGTATAATTTTAAAATTTGTGGCATGATTTAATAGCTCTGCAATGCAATAGCAATACAATGGCTTGATTTGATTTAACATTAACTAATATCGTTTTCTGGCAATATGCAGACACCATCTAGGCATGAATTGGAGGTGGCAAAGCGGAACATGAAGGGCCCTGGCGGCTTCTGAGTAACCATTTTTCATTTTGGTGTGGTATGCTCTGCCGCGTGGTGACCTTAAGGTGTTGCATTGTTGCAGTCTCTCAGCTCGGTGCTATCCATTGACTGTCACTTGGTACCTGTTATAAAAATGTGTCGACATGATGTGGATATGTTTGAAGGTATTGTAGAGCTTAGATCTGTTGTCTTTTGTTCTTTTAACGGTGTAATTGCTAAGATGTTTATCTCTAGTAGCAAGGAGTTCACAATGCTTAAACTGAAGACTTGTTTGCACCTGAACTGGCTTTGCTACCCCCATCATGGTTTATCTTAACGTGGACTTGTTGTTACCAGGTACCTTCGGGGGTTTACAACTTTACTCGCAATACTGAAGAGGGCGGTAGTTTCAAACTTAAGCAAACCTCCTCCAAGCCTTCAAACGAAAGAAAACTGTTTCCCTCTCTACTCTAAGCAGCTGTCGCCGGTGAGTGGTGACAGTTTAGTCACTTGTATTATTTGGAAAGAGGAAAAAAATTGTGTGCATTTGGAGAATAAGTGTCGGAGCAGATGTGGCTTTTAACTTCAGAGTGAATTTGAGGTGGTTCCTGATTAGTAATCAACGCTTATTGAAAAAAAAAAATGCAATCCAAAGAAGTTTCTATTGACTGTTTTGTAAAAGAAATAAATAAATAAAAGGCACATCGACCAATCAAATGATTAGGGCGGAGGACATATGTAATCATCTATAAGCAAATCCTAGAGTATTACCAAGTCACTGAAGGTTGTATACATAATTTGAGCTGCTCTTTTCTCTATCAGCTGAAATTAGGATGACACGCATGAAAAGGATGAAGCTTGACACATGAAATAATGCACTCAATTATCAAGAAGAGGAGGCAACTGGATTTGCGGAATATAGATGAAATACCAGAAGAGCAACAGCAAGTTCACGAACCACTTTTTGGTTAATTTCGGTGGAATTCCCAGCAATGTAAATTGATGTTCGTTCAAGAAGTTGCATAGGGCCAGTTGACAACGACTCCGATTACTCCCAAAATCTGGCCATTTCAAATCCCAGCTTCTTTTTAAGTTAAATAACATGTTAATCATCATCGTCTATATACATGTTCAAGACAAGACAGTAAATCCAAACGTGCAATGATCTATATAATAGTATAAGTTCATTCATACTCTGTGCCAGGAATCATATTCTTTCAACAGGCTTTATTTTCTCGGACTTACTATTAGTATCTGTAAGCGTGATGAAGGATCCAGCCAGCCCGCATGCTTTACCTTAATAGTTAGAGAACGACCATCGGCAATTACAAATACATCTTTGGCATTTTGAACATCTTGGTCTCCAAGTTGTAACCTTAGTTCGACTTGGGAAGACCCATCACAGAACTGTAACATGCTCCATTGAATCAAGCATGGCCCAACTATATAAAAGAGACAATATGGTATTTTTTATTATGCTCAATCCAAAAATTTAAATTTGGGTCTGCTTATTACACTTATGCTAAACTTTCAACGCAAGTAAAGTCTGTTGGGTTTAGCGTTATAAGCCTTCTCTACGTCTTGGGCTTCAGTCCTGAGGTAAGAAGTGGACCGAAACGGAAGCGAGCTTACCAATTCGATGAGCTCCAGTGGTTTGAACACCTTGAGAAAATTTTCCAAATAAGAATTCCAAAAGAAAGAAAACATTTTTTTTTTTGGATTGAGTGGGAATGGGAACAAAGCACTTTTTAAAGCAGCTTTACGGATTTACCTTTGACCTTTGTTGGTTCAGACAGAGTGAAGTGTAGAGAAGAGAGGCAAAACTCAGTTGCCATTTTATCTTACATGCATTGCATGGTAACCTAATTAACAGAGATTCTTTAGTTGTAACATTTTAGGTTGAAGTCATTGCATAAATAAACTGAAGTCAAGTAATCCTTGGGTATTTTTATGAGAATGAGATGCTGCAAATCCTTTCCTTTTCCTGTCCGAGTGGTGCGAGGCAGATTGTAGCGGTTGTTGTGGGGGTAGTCCGTCGGAGCAGAGATACTAAAATGTTTCACCACCATTTGTCACATCATGCCATCACCTTTCAATTGCATTGAAGGAAGGCTAGCTTAGCTCCTACTCCTACTTATGAATTGCATTTGAATGAATTATTCATTTCAGCCTTGGAGCGGATACAAACAAACATGAAACCAAAAACTCATTTCTGAATCAAGTTTCAGTCAACAATGATATCAACTCTGTCATCGTGTTGATAATTTTTTTCATTTGAATATATATATATATATATATATATAAATTGTTTCGGTGCGAGTACGAAATTATTATGTATAATATATACATATATTATTGTACCATATGTTAGTGGGGGGTGGGCGGCCAAGAGGAAGAGGGGGAGGGAAGGCGGAGGTGTGTGGTCCATTTCTCGGCTTTATTTATTTATTGTACCATATGTTACTTTGAAAGGGAAAGATTGACAAATTTCTTGTTGTCAGTAAAAATATTTTTCCATGAAATGTAAATATAATTGTGTCAAGTCAGTGGGTGCTCTGTCATTCACTTGTCCATGCAATGCAAATGCAAACGCAAAAGAAACAAAGCTAAATTCGCCTGCATGATAGAAAAGGCTTTTCCTTTTGTTTTGCTTTGATCAAAATCAAAATTTTTTTCTCCATATATAATATGCAAATTATTTTTTTCCAAACAATTGCCTACCAAGGTTGTTAATAGGTACGTGTTTAAGTCTGATATTAATTTTAATTATGAAATTAATAATAATTAAATATAGATACTTTCAAGTTAATTCAGTTTTGCATCTAATTCAAATATGCTTGTTATTGGTTAGAATAATCATTAATCAATATACATATATAAACATTGTTCATTTGTTTGTCAGTTTTCATTTCAAAGTGTATGACATATATCTTCATATTATGGTTCCTTAATTAAAACGAACAAAATTTTCTTTTTTCTATTTTGCTGACAAAAAAGTGTTATTAATTACTTTGAGCTTAATTAAGGCTTTTAAATAAACTCGGCCTTTTTATGGTCACAAAATTTGGCAATTGAATTTCGCTTTAATAGGGGAAAAAAAAAAGAGTGCGAAATGAAAAATATATAGTGGATGGTGAGTGACTGAGCGAGTGAGTCAGTGGATAGGGAGGACATTTACTTTAAATTTTGTTGGAAAAGAAAAATGATTTAATTAAGGGTTTGCTTTTGATACAGGAAAATGTATAGATTTATATCTGTAAGTGTATGGATAATAAATTTTAAAAGTAATTTTTAATAATAAATTTATATTTTTAATAAGTAGTATCATACGATTCATCATTGATGTATAGAGTTATACATCTAAAAAAGCATAAATATAAATCCTTCAATTAAATAAAGGTTGCACGTACGTTTGAAACTTATTAAAATTCCTAATAACTTTTGGTTGCTTCGATTTTTTTGGCTATGACTTTATTTGATTCTTATGGGTTGTCTGGTTAAAGTTAAGTCCCAATATGTCCTTTTCTTCTTACTAAGTTTGATTTTCATTTTTGGGTTTTTTGAGGGAGAATAATTACTTTTAATTAGGTTTTGATTTGTTAATCTGTCTGCTAGGCTAAGGCTAGCTTCATTAACATAACAGATGGGATCTATCTTTCTGCTATAAAATTAAATAGCTTTGAGTGGAATGCCGAGATGAATTAATGTATCAGGTCTCGTGTGTCACTGACTGAGGCGTGTAAGCTTTAAGCCAAACCTCTTTGTGTAAAACCTAAGCAAAGCAAAGCAAATAAAAGGTGAAAAGAGTTAAAAAAAAGAAAAAAAAGTTATTCCTTCTTTTATCCTCTGCATTTTAACGCCATTACCCCCATTTCTTTTCTTTTTCTTTTCATCTAATCACTTTTTCCAAAACCAATTTCTGCTAATGCTTTTTAAAGCTTAAAGTCCTCAACTAACGTAACAAAAGCATGCAATGCAATGAAAGGCAAAAGTATTATTCCATTTTCCCTAGGGATTTTATTTATTAGTTACCCGCTTTGTCCATTTTCTTTCTCTTTTGCCTCCTAAACAAATTAAAGTTGTAAAGACTATATCTTTATGCAATATCTCACTAAAGTTTGAGCCATGTATTTGCCAAGAAAACGACCCTACCTGAATGTTTACCACTAAAGTTGCAAAAGTTAAATTTAGAAGTTATTCCTTTTTTTCCCAGACGATGTTTAATTAATTAAAGTTAAATCCAACAAATGTTACTCTAAATCTAATAGTGTTGCTTCATTTAGCTTAATTTTATTCATCAAATCGTGAAATCTGGCAAAGCTTTCCTGTTCATGAAGTCCTAATTTTAGTCAAGATAATGGTTTAGGGAAAAGCAAGTCATTATTTTACAATTCAAGCATTTGGACCATATATATATATATATATATATATATATTACTTATGAAAGTATACGTATATGTAACTTACCAAAATTTTCCACCATGGTAACCAAAGTGATGTTATTTTGTCTTGCACTTATCGTGCATATATATTGAAGATTACAGACAACATTGTGGACCAATTGGTATGGGGGCTGCATCAGTTTTGGTTTTTTTTCCCAAGGGGAGAAACACATAAACCACAAAATTAGCTTGATTAACGAATGCTTTTAATCGTGCCTAGCTTACTTAATCCTAGAGGTGCTTTTAGTATCTTCGACACTTCGAAGTTGCAGTCTTTGATCCACGATTGCGACCAAACAACAAATATTTTGACCCATTTTATGCTCCCTATTTGAAAATTCTTATTCAAGTCTAATGTATAAGCCAGTGGCATATAAAATTTTGTGCTTATAGAAGGAAACATCTGATTAGAGAACAAATATTGGTAGGAATCCTTCTATACAGAAACAATATATGTACATATGTTATTTTCTTAAATTCCCTGTCCTTCTTCTTTCTATATATAATTTTTTCTTGGCTATTTTCCAATCATTCGGGTTTTGATTTTTGTCTTTAAAGAGGTATTGTCGGGTTCTTCACACACTGTTGATTTCAACATTTTCGGCATATAGATTCCAAAGCTGCTAACAGTCCTTCAACATTAACAGTGCAGAAAATTCCAAACCGCTCATCAGAGGATTAAAGCAAACAATGTAAAGCGTTAATTCTCCATTGTGAGCAAAGTTTAGCTGCACTCTCAAGGAAGCTTCCCTTTGGCGATTAGACATGGAAATTTGCAACTTACAAAGACTTCAATCATCTTTTTGAAAACCCAAACATCAAAGTCCATGCTTTGTATATCCATTCTTAATTTAAAGTGTGATGCCAAAGGCAATGATTGAGATGATTATTGTTCCTTAGAGACGGAAACATCAAAGGAGTAGAATTTCATCATTATCTGACAGAAATTAGTTTCAAATTAGACTTGTGTTGTAGCCTCTTAATTAATAAGACTCTTTTTTCTCACTAAATCAGAAAAAAGATAATTTATATTATTCCGGTTAGATATAGACTTATAATATAGACACTTATTTTCTTTCGAAATCATGATTTTAGAAAATATATATATTCATATTAATTTGAATTGAATTATTGGATCAATTTTTTAGGTTTATTGAGTTTAATTCAAGCTCATTGCAAATTTATATTCAAAATTACATGCAACTCAAGTTATTCACAATCACATTTTACCAAAACGAGTTAAATTAAGTTTTGATTTCTTGAATATCTTTCGATTGCTTTTTTACATGATCAAACGGTTGTTGACTTAATATCGAATTTCCCTCTTGGATGTAGATCTTTATGGAAGGAGAAAAAGGGATTAATCACTCCCATCATGTTGTATAAATAGTTCAACCATAGAAACCAGAAGAACTAATTGAAAAAAAGAAATCAAGAAAAGAGATTTCTTTACTTAGTTTTTCTTTTTTGCCCTTTAATTCGCTTTTGACTGCAACCTCTTTTTTTTTTGTTTTTCTTTTATAAACGTTGATGATATGTGATTTTTTGAGAAAGCGAATTGAAAGCTTTAATTCTCATTACGTTCCCCTTTTATTTATTTTTCTATTTTACCCAATTAATTTTAAGGTAATACCTTTATATTTCTTAGCTCGTATTCTTTAAAGCCTTTTTAGTATGGTTTTTGTCCCCTTTAGTCACAAAGTGTAAAGCATTTGACCGTGGGTAGGGAAAGAGAGAATTCAAAGAATAAAATCCCAAACTCAGTCTTCGGTAAAAAAATTCAAAAAATATTTTATAAATAAAAAGTGGTCCGTCACAATTACCGAGGATCACTTCAAACTTTTAAGGTGGTTAGAGGTGATTCTTTTTCTTTTCTTCTCACTTCTCTTCTCTCTCCGTCTCTGAGCGCAAAACATACAAAAGCAATTAGATTTTAGATTTACGTAAGAATATAATAAATTGATTTGGATCTCATCTCATCGCTGCTTGATAATAGGATAGGAGGAAGGGCGTGCTTCTTCTTTTTTTTTCACGCCGGTCGGCCCTTCTCCTTTTGTTTTATTGCTTTCTTCTGTCTTTCTTTAGCTCTGTTCTTCCTTTCCTTTTTCTCTGAAACGGTGCCTGATTCTCTTTGACTGCCTCGCTCTTCTCCACTCTTCCGGAGATATGTAATCATTTCAAAATGAGTAGTACACAGACAACAAATATAAAAATATTATATCAATGAGGATGGCACCCCCAATGTGAACTCCAAATTACGCTTCTTGGGGCTTGTCCTTGATGAGCTTACAACTGACATTCTCTCATAGTTTAAGCACTTTGGATCCATATCCTTCTGCACAAAAAAAAAGGGATATCATCAAAAGAAAATAGAGCAAAGCAATCAATTAGTAGCTGCTAGACTGCTAGTAGGATGTACCAGCATGCATGCATTGAGCAGTAGTTACAAGAAAGTGTGCTTGAGAAAGAGGAGCTCAGGATATGGGGAATCAAATGACACTTTGACTCACTGAATGCAAAAAATAAAAATAAAAACATGGAAGGAAGCATTACTACGCTAGCTAGAGTACAACATTTTGAAAGCCTGCTACAATCCCTATCCAGTGTGCTACTCCCAAGACTATTCTCCACTAGCAATATTACGTAATCAGCGTTCTGCTGCATATATTATTCATCATTTGACCCTATTAAGTTGTTGATCTACAACCATGCATATCTTTCAAGCTCAAACGAATGAGCTTGATACATGGGTGAAGGGATTATATTTTGAGGTATAATACAAGTGCAGTCAAATTGATATGACGTCTGAGCTAGGAGAGTTCTTTAAAGAGCGAAAAACAGCTATGAACATCATTAAAATACCCCTCCTCTCCCGACGCATTTTTCTTTTCTTTAGGCTTTGGCCCTGCCAAAATGACTAAATAGCCTACGTACTTGAGTTTGTGAATCATCATACTGTGCCTTTTTTTTTTCTGGTTCATTCCTAATTTTCTATATATGCTGGCATCAAAACGTAGGAAAAGTTTCAAACTGAAAGTTATTTTGGAAAAAAAAAAAAAGGTTTTGAAATTAGTACCTGGAGAGATGGTAAGTTTCCACCAGAATCTTTTGGTTTCTCATGCAGCCAAGCTTCCCTGTTAGAAAACAACAGTATGAGCGAATATTTTCTATCAGTGGATATGGAAGTCATGCAAAAGAAAAGTGAACTGAAACAAAGAAAGCTATCTTTTATTGCCTTGTTTATAGTTGCTCCTCACCCACTCTACTTTTTATGGTGATTGAAGTAAAGTGAAACTCACCCTCCGCCCCATGTGATTATCCATTACCCATAACAACAGACCAAAAAGAAGGTTCAAAGGGCATATCTTTATTAATACCAATATTTCCACTAATGGGACCATTACAGATTTTAACTTTGACACTAAGTTTTCCATTTGTAGGCCCCATTTATTAGCCTTATGTATGAGCCCACAAAATCCAAAGGAAAGAGATATCTTCATTTTTTAGGTGGATTTCTGATTTGAGATTCTCATCTCTTGGAATTATATAGGGGAGTCAGTAGGTGCTTTGCTTTCTTTTTTACCAAACCTGGGCGCCCATCACAATTTGAGATATTAACTAGTAGGCAAGAGCAATAGCACTAGGAGCAGTATATCATATAATATGATATTATCCGTGATACGAGGAGTTTCAGCGTTTCTGGTCGTCCAGTCCACACTCGACAAACAGAAGAAAGCACACATCGAGTTCACTTCTCCACCTCTTTTTTTGATTTCTTGCATGTAACTATGTTTGTATTTGCATGTGATAGATAGTGGAGAGATAAAGCCTACACAAAGCTAGAGATAGAGTCATAGAGATCGAGAGAGAGAGAGAGAGAGAGAGAAAGAAATGGATTCTTTGTAATTTTAATTTTAATACAAATTAACATTATTCATTATACCTCTTTTTGTGATCACGACTTTGGGTCTATGTGGATGCGGTGACATCGATCCCGGTATCATTGAATGTCTCTCTTATTTTCATTTTCAAACAGTGGAATATAGAGGAAGGAAACAAATGAAACTGAAATGAAAGACACTGATAGGAAAAGTCAAACTACTCTACTAGTAAAATTAATAGTAGTACGCAACGGACTAACCTTGATGAGTTGCTCCAAAGGCCATGGCACTCCTTGTCTTGATGAGCATTTGATGATGATGATGATGATTTTCCCTGCTGACCTGATATCTCTGACCTTCTTTGGTTTTGAATGTCAAACATTAAATCTTCAGAAGTATCCCGAGAATGTCCATTTTCAAATGCATCCGATTGCCCTGTTTAATTAAACAATTTAATTTATCTTGAACGCAACATCATATATACTAAATTTTGGGATACCTACAATGTGGGTAAAAAATAAAATATGTTTTAAAATAAAAAAAAATTATGTGATAATGGATAGTTTTTCAAAGTTAGGTAATGAGTAGTTTATTTTATAAATAAAACTGATATATACATATTTTATATTTTAATTGTTATTTTATTTTTAAATTTGATGCCACGTGATTTATCACATTAAAATTAATCGAATAGTTTAATAATAATATAAACATATATCCGTCTATACTCAGTATATATGCACTAATTTATATATAAAATTCAACCTGATGAGGAAATATTGCTACAAACCTGAAGATGCAGCTGCTCTGTCAGTGGTCTTCACCGTTCGATACATCTATAAGAAATTTATGGAAAGAGAAAAAGAAGATAACTTATTAAAGAGTAAGTAAAATGGGCAAGTAAAGTAAAAACCAGAAACTAGACCAATAATAAACTGTTCTCTGTGCCATCGACATTGGACAAGGTGTGATACGGTGCATGCATGTACGCTACGAACTATGAAAAGGTAACACACGTGACTATGCAGCGTACCAAAAATTCGTTTATGTTGTATATATAAATGTACCCATGGTTAAGGAAGGGAGGTTAAAAGAAATACAGCTGAGGAAGATATCATTGAGAAATGATGATGTTTTGTACTGGATTATATTTCTTTCCTTTTTTCTCTCAGTTTAAGGGAAAATAGTTTTTTTCTAACAAAATAATTATGGAACTAAGTGAGAAACTTGTCTCGGTTTGGCTACGACTCATTTTTGAATTCCTTGGGCTTTGTCTTACTTGTTTTTTATAGTTTTTGGTAATCGATGTTGCTTACTATTGTTTTCAATTTTTTTAACTGATTTTTTTTTTCTTCTTTTGCATGGGCTGGTTCATTCTTCCAAGCAAAAAGCCAAAAGGCTGTTTATTAGCTTGCAGAACCATCAGATCTAGTAAATAAAGAAGTGCTGAGGATTGGGAGACCCTCTACAAGGAAACATTGGAATTTGTAATCTATGTTATTAACAGCTTCCAGTAATGCTGTCTATTTAAAAATGTAAATTAGCTTATTACCACCATTAATGCATAAGCTATTCACCAAAAGCTGCAGAAAGTTTCAAGTAAAATTTCAGAATTACTTTTTCTTCCATTTTGAGGAATGCCCTGCAAGTAGAAAAGCTAAAAAACCCCATTGAGATTATATCAGAGAAGGAACAGAGGGTTATTTCACCTGTAGATGCGATTTAACATGTGCTAAGGTAAGATCTTTGACATCCATTAGCTCAAGTACTGACTTGGGTGTAGCTCCTGAAACCCACAAAAATAGAGAACAAATGTATAAGATAGGAACATAATAGTTATAATAAGTCAATTTAATTTCTTTAGCATTAATTATCCTTCCTTTTCTCCTGTTCCCAAAGATGCTTGAACCAAACAAAGCAATAGTGAAAGAAGAAATGAGAAGACTGAAAAGTGAATATAGGGAAAGAAAAGAAGAAAGAGAGAGAGCGAGCGAGCGAGCGAGAGAGAGATGATACTTTCATGACCACCCAATAACTCAACAGCGTGAACAAAGCGAGCATGAAGTGTAGATGTCCACCGCATCCTTGGAGCTCTCATGCTTCGTTTAGCTGGAAACCTTGACATGAATCTTGATCTCAGCAATCCATGAGACTGAAAAGGGCTCAAGTTTTTGTTACTAGTATTATTGCTACCTAAAAAAGGAGAGGAAGTTAAGGATGAATCCAATGGCTGCTGAGCAAATGGGAAAGGAGTAGGAGAAGAGTTTTGATAAACGGGAATTCCCCTTATGGGTCTTAAGAAACCAAGCTCTTGTCCTAACCCTTGTTGTTGTACTTCTTGCAGCTGATTTTGATACAGTAACGGATGTTGCAGTTGGTTGTAATGGTGAGGGAACTGGTTTTGGTGATAAGCGTGGAAAAGATTAGCATTGCAATTGGCGCTACCGTTTTGTAGAAGGTGAAGGTAGTTGGAGTTGTCTGAAACCCTTGGATTGGACAGAAAAAGGTCGAAGCAGTTATCAAGTTTTGGCGTTGAAGACATGGAGTTTGTTGAGTGGAGAGCTCTCTTCCAGAAACCCAAATCCAAATCATTATCTGCTTCGTCGGTTGTCCTCCATGTGGAAGTGCGTTTGGTGTCTGGTGGGCTGATTTGCAAGGATAAATCTGTTTGTGCTGGGAAAAGCTCCATCTTTTAACACCCAGACAATATCACTTTGAGTTTGAGACCTTCTGCTTGTGTTCCTGATTAATCCCTTTCTTCTTCTTCTTCTTCTTCTTCCTCTGAAAATAACTTTGAGGCCCCTCTGCTTATATTATATCCACGAAAAGATTGGGTTAGGTCTTTGTGTGTGTATAAATATATAATTAGAAGAAGAAGTTGAAGGGAGATGTGTGGTTTTGGTTTTCGGTGATGGAGCGAGTCAAAAAGGCACAGAAGTATTTTTTAAGTGAAAAATTTTCTGTGAGTTTTTTTTTTTTTTCTTCAGATGGGTTTTTGATCAAATTGTTTTGGTTTCGGGGAGTAGTTGCAGAGATTGAAGATTGAAAGACAGAGAGAGAAGAAATGACATTTGAATTTTAGAGGAGGGGGCTATAGAGAAAGAAAGAAAGAATGAGGCAGAGTTACTGTGTTGGTTTTTCTTTATTTGTGGACGTGGGGTGGGGTCGGGGGGTGTAGGGTACTTCCTTAAGGATGAGAAAAAGGAAAATAAAAGATGAGAAAGACTTCTATAAATAAAAATGAGAAAGATAAAGTAAATATGTTCCCACGACTCACTTTAATTCCTTTTTACTATTCCTTTTTTCTTCTTTTCCATCGCTTTTTTCTCTTGTGCCGTTTGGTGGAGAAAAGCGAAGATTTCAGGAGGGCAATTCGCTTAGTGTAATTGCGCCTTATATTTATATATTTTTAAATGTTATAATTATTTTAAAATATTTTATATTTATATAATTTTTATAAGTTAATAATTTATATTTAAAATATTTATATATTTTATATTATATTTTAATTAATTTTATATTTTATTTTTATTTAATATTATGATATTTGATTTTAATTAGATTTAGTAATTTATGTATTCGTATCATATTTATATATTTTATTATATCATAATCATATTTAAGTTTTTTATATTTTTATATTAATTATGATATATTTATAATTCATATTATATAAATTTTAAAAATATATTTATATTATATTATATTTTTTAATTATATATATTATATTTATATAATCGTGTCTAATATTATCACGTCTACTTGTAACGTATGCATTTGTCCTTCGAGGCCTCGACTCAACTGCATACCCCATCCTTACCATTGCAATCCATCCCGTCCGATCCCACGCACTCTTCTTTTAAACTCAAACACAGGCCTGCTGCATGCCAAGCTAAGCAGCTCCTCCTTTTCCACAATTATTCAGAAATAAAAAAAAAATTAAGATATAAAAACTTATATTGCTTCAAAAAAACATGTACTTATATTGAATGCACTCTAATAGTAATAGACGCCAATATTAATAAATTAATATAAATAGTATACATATTTTGTTATGTAACACACACTGTTCTCCAAATCCTATTTCTAGGGGTGTGTTTAATTAATAATGTTTTATTTATTAATCCAACCACTCACGAGGCCTCGGCTTAACAAAGCCATAAATGATTCCCACATTTTACTTGCTGAATGCAACTTTGGGCCCATCAGTCTAAATTTCCCTTCCATTTCCTCTTTCATGTATTATATAGAATTGTGAGAAATCTAAAAGGCTATAGTATATAATAATTAATTTTGGGTAGTTTACACACACACACACACACACACATATATATATATATATATATTACATGGTCCTCCTCCCAGTCCTAGTTGAGTTGAGGGCACCGGTGCATGGAAAGGAAAGTCAATTTAACCCTTTTCTAGATCTATAGTACTAGAGCATAGAAGGGTAACTTCAAGGGATAAAGATCTAATTTTGCATACGATGCTGCCCAAATGAAATTTTCCATGGACCAAAAAAAAATGTTAGTAACCGGGATTAAATCATCTTCATAGACGACAATCTATTTTAGACATATATATATATATATATATATATATATATATAACAAAGGACATGTTAGGATTAATGGAGGACTTTCCATGTGCAAAATAAATTGCCTTCTATGCAATTCTTACAAGCGTTTAAACAATCAATGAAAATATTTTATTTTAATTTTAAGCCTTAATTTAGGAGAATATATATTGAGGAGAAGTTAATTATAACTTTGATATATGTATTTTTTTTTCTCAAGAAAAAAGTAGAGATTGCTTGCTGGGGATTTTCAAATTGCTTAAATTGTTGAAACATTTGCAGCTTTGATCATGACGTGTACTTCTAATGAAAACCTTCTAACGGATTATGCTTTTCATTTATTTCATTAATGAAACTGCAAACATTAGATTAGATTAGATTAGATTAGATTCTCGATTAATCAACATTAATGCAAAACTGGAATTTCCGTAACAAATATTTTACTCATCTCCGTTTACAGTAGCAAACAAACTTAGTATACAATAAAGTTATTTTCCAAGCCTTTAATTGCATAGGCATGGGCTTATAGTTGGAATAATAATAATTAATATAGGAATTTATGCTTTGAATGTATGATGCCCCAAGTGCCATGTGATTAATTAATGAAACATGCATGCAACATTCAAATGCGCAGCTGTCCAACATACTTCATGTTTCATATTCTAATTTTGGACCAACATCAACCATGCATAGCAATATTATTTTTTAAAAATTTTTTGGATCCATATATATATATACACGGAGAGGGAGAGAGAGAGGATTATTATTTCAAATCACCATAACTCCATCGAGTAAAATTAAAAAATTATCTTGTATCAATTTTTTTAAAATATGTACTCTAATAGGATAAGCGTAGTCTAATATTTTGTTTTTTTTTTTTGGGATAGGCACTGTGTAGTCTAATATTTCATTAAGATCGATGTGATACATTATATAATTGGATGTTTTGGAATTCCTAAAAATTAAAGTTGATTTCCATCAAGCTTAATGAAATATTATTATAATAGAAAGTCTTCAAATGTGAATAACTTCGACCTCAAATTAAACTTTAGCTTATAAAAAAGACCTTATTTGTTTAAAACTTTAAATACTAAAAACCTTGAAATGTATTTTGAAATTTGATTACTGGATTTAGTTATATATGTATATATGTATATATATAGGTTGTAAGGCACAAAATTTCCCCTCTTTTCATGAAAATGGTAAAGACAATTATATGTTGCACATATTGAAAGATGATATAATACGCAAAAAGCTTTTTTGAACATTTTTGTTAACGCACCGTGTGGGCTATGATATGCCGGTATCGATCGATCTGCATAATTACTTTTACCATTTAACATTACTTTCGTTTCCGGTTGTGCTCCTATTAATTCTTTTAGGGGGTCATCGATCCAACTTCTTCCAACATCCATGGCTTTCCTTGGACGAATTTTGGGTCCCCCACTCGAACTCAAATTCATTTAACAGGACACTCAAAGCATTCAATTAGCGATAAAAACACATTCATGGGATTCTCCAAAACTCCCTCAATTTGCTTCAAAATTTTGAGTACATCTTACTCATCTCATTATGTTTTCAAATCCTACGACAAAGTCAGCTCTCGAGTCTATCCAACCTAATTTATGGGGTATACCACAGATTCCTTTACATTATATTAATTAATTTGGAGTTTGAGAAGTAAATGAATTAACAATCGGGAGATCATGTTCAATTTCCATGAATTTTGTCAAAAAAATTATAATTAATTGATTCCCATACAAAATATGGTAATTAATTCAGAGAGAAAAAAAATACACTGATCGAGTTGGATAAATAAAGTTTTAGACCTCTTTGTGTATTCGGAAAGGATCCAAAATGTTCCGAGCAATCATGCTACTTAGGCACTTTTATATATAGATAGATAAATTGAAACTATATAAAATGTTGCAACATTGAGGTAATAGATTGCCCTTTACCGCTGCCCATTTCAATGGCCATAGGCATCTCCTTTTCTCAAGCCTTGATAATTTCAATGCCCATATATATGTAACTTGAGATCAACAAGATACCATGGACACGGAGGCCTCTCTATTGAAAAAGACTTTTCTGTCTTAAAATTCGTATCCATAGAGAATTGAGAGAAATACCCAATTTAATTTCGTTTTTAACACTACATTAATCAAAGGACTTTGCAAATGGCACCTCATCTGATGGTTGAATCAAGGAATTTCATAATTAAATTCTATTCAACTAAAATATATATCATACGAAATGATTCCAAAAATAAAATATTAAAGAAGAAGAAAAATTATCTTAACCTATTGTTGCCGACAACATTGGAAGCAATGTACGAAACATACATTTTTTAAGTATATGTTTTTGTTTTTAATTGCATGCATTTTTGGGATTTGAAAAGATAACTCGTTAAGATTACCATACACATATATAAAATAATAATATTTTTATTTAATATATTAAAAATGATAAAAAAAAATTACCAATCATTACATTTAATACAAAAATATTATCATTAATAATAATATATTAAATAACTTTAAAAAATATTAAAAACAAAAAAAACTCTTTTAAGAAAATATATTGCAGCTAATGAAGCAGAGAACGGAAATAGAAGACCGACAATTTTGTTTTGTGTACCAACTAATTAAAATCTATCATTAAGGAATGGATTAAAGTAATGGGATCTATGTCAACCATTTCTTGGGGAATGAGAATTAAAGTTGAAACCAAAAGTGTTTTGAGGAACTTTTTTAAAGAGGAATTGTAGGGTGGAAGCATCATCATTTACTAATCTTACTCTTAGTTTTCCAACGACATGGCTATCGTAATTAGAGAGGTCGAGAAGGAATCTTTTCTAGCATTAATACCTCATTTTATAAGTTTTTTTGGTCTTCCATTACATGCTCAGTATGCTGATCTCTGTTTGGTGTTGACATGCATGCCATTCCATGTTATTATACAAGTATCTATGTAAGAAGATCTACACTTATAAGCTGTTATATTTCTTGTACTTTTTTAATCTCAATGCTAGTTAAAATATTCTTAAGCTTCAACTTATGCAGCATTCATCCAATCCAGTAGGCAATATTATATATACATATATATATATAGTCATGATTATATATATATATATATATAACTCTCAAGTTGTATAAAAAAATTTTGAAAGTGTCTCAAGCTGAATACATATAGACGGTATCGTGATTAGCAACAAGATTTGCGAACCCAATGGCTGAAAATATTAATTATGGCTCAGTAAACTGATGCTGTGGGATGGTGCGATCGTTTCTTCTAATGATACATATATATATGTATATAAATCAATTTCTAAGGAATATAAAATCCTCACTAAGCTAATAATTAATCCAAGTATTCAGCCTAAATAATATTGACTTGTCGTCGGATTGAATTGAATGTAAGATCACATGATCTCTAGTTAATGCTTCATAGAATTTGATTATTTGTGACCAAAGGGACTTGACAAAAGAATAGTTTTGATTAGTCATAGAGCCCGGGGTTGATAAATAACCATACCGACATTAGAAAAATAAAAAAATCCTGTCATTTGAGAATTGGAAATGGTTCGACGTATATGTTTCCCTTTTTTCATTTCCTAAATTTTTGTCAAGGAAGGAAATCTTCAAGTAGTGTTGAAGGAATTGAAATTGGATAAACTGGTTTGTCAATTAAAGCAATTGACTTTGGACATTATTCCTGTGAACATGGTTAGGAAAAAAGAGCAAGCGTGGGAATCTTAATAATCTCTGCTTGTTTGGGTAAGATATGTAAGTCATACTTTGGCTTTCTTATATAATTAATGATAATTTTTTTTTATCTTCATTAATGCGCTATTTTCAATTTAATTCTGAAAATATTTTCGTTTTTAATTTTGCATTGAGAACTTGCCATTCAAGATGGCGAGAAGCAAATTCAACGATGGATTCTACTTAAAAAAAATTATAAAAAAGTAAAAGTAGTAAATAATTATTAAATAAAAGTGAAAGCAAAAAAAAAATAATTTCAAAAAGGAGAATGATATTTATTGAAATTATTAATAAAGAGATTGAAATTACTTATCTACCCCTCTTTGGTCTGTTGACCGACT
>JBBYHL010229255.1:0-26725 GCA_038381835.1 Adansonia madagascariensis
AAAAAAATTATATTTTTTAAGTTTATTAATATATTTTTAATATTAGACATAAATATATTATATTAGTAAAAAATTAAGTTTCTAATAATTTTTTTTATTTTTATTAGTTAAAAAGAATTACTACGAAAAATTATTGAAGTTACATATAAATCTTAGAATTTATATAAAGCATTATAGTGTGGGTAATGTTTGTATATAATACATGTTATGGGTTAAAGGTAATATTTGTATGTAACAAATTACATAAAAATATTATCAGGTTACATCCAAACATTACAAAGTTACATAAAAATTTACTAAAAATTATGACCGGGTAAACTGGTTACAATGATTTTTGTTTTTTTTCTTCAAAGGTCCATATTATTTACCTTTTATCTAATAGTTCTTATTGATCCAAGCTGATGAGAAGCTTATTTTAAGGAGTGTGTTGTAGAATTTTTCGAATGAAAGTTATATAATTCCAAATAAATTTTTTCAACTACCAAATCGGTAATCTTATCGTACTTTGGATACTAATCAATGATTAGTAATCTTAAGTTTTATAAATAAATAAATAAATAAAGGAGCCGTTAAGGTTGTACAATTTGTAAAGTGAGAAGTTACGTCTCATTTGAGTTGAAAATCATGGTTTAGAAATGCAAATCAGGTAGTCAAAAAGTTGCATCTTTTTACGAGTTCAACTGTCATTTTGGATCAATAGTTCTTATTGATCCAAGCTGATGAGAAGCTTATTTTAAGAAGTGTGTTGTAGAATTTTTTGAATGAAAGTTATATAATTCCAAATAAATTTTTTCAACTATCAAATCGGTAATCTTATCGTACTTTGGATACTAATGTATGATTAGTAATCTTAAGTTTTATAAATAAATAAATAAATAAAGGAGCCGTTGAGGTTGTACGATTTGCAAAGTGAGAAGTTACGTCTCATTTGAGTTGAAAATCATGGTTTAGAAATGCAAATCAGGTAGTCAAAAAGTTGCATCTTTTTACGGGTTCAACCGTCATTTTGCAAGTGAAACGATTTTATTACTTTTATAATTTATAATTTATATTTTATTTTTTAATTTTTGACAGTTAACTTTTAAAGTAATGTTAATGCCTAAAATTCTTAATTTCTTTTTTTAATTAGGACACCAACAAATAAGATAAATTTAGAGTTAAAATTGAATTATTATGATAATCTAAGGATAACTTTCAAATTAAGTATAGATATAAATTAACACAAATACAATTAGAATAGTCGAATACACATATATAGTTCATTATATATACATTATGTATATAAAAATTAAGATGAATATCAAAATTTAATTCATTTAGATTTTTTTTTGTGCTAAGCCAATTCATTAATCCATTTAAATTATATTGATATCCATAATTTAATTTATTCATATTAAGAAATAAAAAAATAAAAACCTTACAACTATTATGAAATAACTCATAACTCATATTCGTATTATAGTTTATTTTACTCTTTATTCATCATAATAACTTTTTTTTTATTCAACAACTAAAGTTAAAGAAAAGTACTTACATCAGCACATCTCAATATCATATTTTTATTATCAATATTTTAAATTTTTATCGATAATTTATCACTACAATAATTATTATTCGATATTTTAAATTTTTACCGATAATTTATCATTACAATAATTATAATTCAATAATATAAAAATAAAAAAAATAATGACTTTTTTTTTAAAATAAATAAAAAAATTAATCATTATACTGCACGTAACATAAAATTAGGAGTTCATTGAGTGCTAGCACGGTCAAACATGAACATGACATAAAAAAATTAAAATATAACACATGACACAAAAATAACATGACTACGAATGAATATACGAACGCGTTGAGATTTATATAGAACAAAAGTGACAAATGAATATATTGTGTACTGCACCAGAGAATTATTGATCTATACAAAGGTTCCAGCTATCATTCATGTGGATTACCATTGAAGGTAATACACTTGAATTGCTCATAACCTTTGGAGAAGTCTTGAAGTGAACATACCGGGGGGATTTCTTGCTATAGGATTTGACACCCTCAAAGTGATGGGTCTTTTAAGAAGTATAATCTCTGATCTAGTTTTTGTTTATTCTATAAAATTGTTGTAACCACGTTTAAGTCACGATCTCAAAAGCCTAAAGGCATCCAACTACTCTCTATTTAATTTCTACTACGCCTATTAGTTTTATGTTTTTGATCATGTTGAAATGTTCAAACATGAGGTCAAATCAATTTCTTTTGAGGTTTGCATTGTCAACTAGGTATTTCCCTAAATGAATCTGATTAGCTTTAAGGCGTATATAATTTCAAGGGAGAAATTAATTTTAATTACAGCCAAATTTTTGTAACTAAATTATGATGAAATGTTAAATCCCTCACTTTTCCATCACAAGTCCATTATTAGTTTTTGTCAACAAGAAAAAATTCTCATTAAAAAATTATTTTCTTCATAACTCCCTCATTGTTAGGCTATAAACGAACCTTTGTGATGAAAAAAATTCTATGGTAAATGTAGCATTTCCCGGTAATGGAATAATAAAAAATTCGAAGCTGAGTTTGGCTTAATTCAATTCTTTTTGCTACGCTATACTATTCTCTAATTACATCAGCCTGCTAGCCAATTCGGAGGAACAAACTATCATATATAGGTCCAGGCAGGAGGGTAGGCGAGGCAAAGGACTAGGAAGACCGAGAGTTAAGGTGGTCTAGGCAGGTAGGTGAGGGCCTGGTTCTCGAAAAATAATAGAACTTACTTAAAATCATAAGCAAATGTGCTTGACGTTCCACCCCAACCAATGAAAATCATATCTCAACCACTTAAAAGTGAAAACCCTACCTATATTAAAACAAAATAAACATTAAAAAGAAAAGTGAAATTGGATTTGAAGATTTACATAAACTCGATTGATGCCGACTCTCCACTCCCCAGCTCAATGACCGGCTTACCTCTTAGTGCGTCCCATCTTTCCTTGTCACTTAATTAAACTTATTAATTATGAATTTTATTAGAGACAAACGCAAGTTTCTTGTGATCAAACATCACATAAGCAGTAAGCATATTATTTTACTTTATTTATTTATTTATTATTCTCTGATCAACATATTAATTAAGATGATGATGATTGGGTAATAGTACCTGTAGGGCTGCTTCAATCAATGTGTATCTGGAAATATTGCTTGATAACGATCTTATTTGGTCTGCAAATATTATAACATACTTTTGAATAATATGATATGTCTATACATTGTCTCCCGAAAGTAAATTCAACTTTATCTTATTATTTAATTTTGCATAAAGTATTTCTCAAAATTCAATCGTTTCTTGAATATGTGGTGAGCATTCGGAAAATCCACTCACACACACACACAAAAAAATATCTTCAATGGAACTTGATTTTGATGGACTTACTAAATTTGCTCAACTACATAGCCTAGGTACTCACAAAATCCCATTTTGGTTTTGAGAAAAGTCCTCAAAACCTTTATAAACGACTTCCCCTACTTCTTGGGAACCAAGTATGGCCTTCATTTTAAGTCTCCAATTCTCATAATTGATGAGTTTTTTGAGTTGTATTGAAATTAAAGAAAGTGTCCAATTCTCATAGTTGACCTTCATTCTGACTGTCCAATTCTCAGAGTTGACGCGTTTGTTCCTTTTTTGTTTGAGTTGTAGCTAGTTAAAATTGAGAAAAGAGAAGCTGCTTTGCTCACGTAAAATTGTTAGAACTTTGTTTTTATGGACTTACTAAACTTAATGAATTACATTAAGTATTTATACTACTCAAAAAATGAATTTATACTCGAAATATGAATTAAACACTAATGACACTTGTAATTGCTACAATGTTCAACTAGATACATCTGTCTTTGATTAATAGGTTCGTGGATAAATAAATTCATGTATAGACATGGATAGTTAAGTACATTAGTGTAAATTCAAGTTTAATTTCTAATAGGGTTTTCTATACGTATATATGCAAAGATAATTTAAACAGCGTCAGAGATAATGCAGGGAGGATTAATGATTATTAAACAAGATATTGGTTATCAATTTCCAACAACTATTGTCCTTTATTTTTATAGTAGAACATAGGCAGGAGATCATCTTAGTAAATTAAATTGGTGGCAGATGCCAAATGGATGGCAATGAAGCAACACTACCACTGCTGGCTGATATGTAAAAGTAAAAAGATAAAGCCCAATGTCTCATCCTGTGGGCTCTTCTAACTTCTCTTCCACTTGGCGTACGTAGCTCTGCCCAACGGAATAAGTGCAAAAATAAAAACCACAAGAATTATTATTATTAGTGTTATCTATATGCATCTACATACATAATATCAAAGTTACCCCAAAAAATTTAATATTAAATTGGCACTTGGTATTTTTTTAAAATTTTGTGAGAATTACAAATTAATTACTAAATTATGAATATTTATAATTTATAGTTATTATAATAAATAAGAAATAATTTTCTCAACTTTTTTTTAACTAAAATTAGATGATACAAATACAAAAAAAAAAAATTAATTAAAGCATGATAAAAAATCGACAGGAAAATAACAGAATAAATGAATGTCTCAACATCTATATAATACAAATTATTAAATATTAAAATTTATATAAAAATACCTTAAATAAAATTAAAATGCGATAGAGATATACCAATAATGATCTCTAAAATTTTTGAAAGAATAGCTAAAGCAATCCCCCTAAATCTGAGATCTAAATGATTGCTTCCTTGCCCATTTTTTTATTTTTGCGAAATCTTTTTATATATTTATATCATATTCAAGTTATAATTAAATTTAAGTATTATATATTTATATTAATTTTGACACGTTAATGATTTATTTTTTTTATAGATTTTTATATGTTTGTATATTCATACCGTATTTATTTTTTGTATTTTTTCATTTTTACTTATTTTCGTATCATATAATCATATTATATTCAAAATTATTAATTCTAATGACACTATTCAAATAACTCTCATTTTATTTTTATGCCATGTGTTATCGTGTTCACATTATTTTTTATGTGATCATAATTGTATTTAAGATATTATATATTTATATAAATTTTAACACGTTAATAATCCGTTTTATGTAGATTTTGACATGTTTATAATTCATGTGGTGTTCATGTTATTTTTGTATCATGTCATATTTTAATTATTTTTTTATGTGTTCGTTTTATATAATCACTTTGTATTCGAAATTTTCTTACTTAATTGAAATATTCAAATAATTTTCAATATAGCACATGTTATCATGTACGTGTTTATAACTTCGTATTACTTTTTTATATTATAATTATGATCAAGTAATTATATATTTATACAAATTCTACACATTAATAATTTATTTTATATAAATTTTAACTTATGCATATATTTTTGTTGTATCATATGATTATATTTATATTATAATTTATTAAGATATAAAAAAATTAAATATTTTTAAAATAATTATTTTTAAAATTTTTACTCTTATGACAAACACACAAATAAAAAATTAATAAAAATTATTATATTATTATTTATTTTTTTAAAATTAATTTTTATAAAATATTAAAACAAACTATCTTCAGCAAAGCGGAGTTAACTAGTTATGTACAGAGGCTCAGTCTAAACTCAAAAAGCAAAAAGGAAGGATGTTATTAATCTGTATTTAATGTAATTTAACATATTATTAATAGATCCCTCTGTCGTTGAACAGCGAAGCAGTCCCTATTGTCTCTCTTTGTTTGTCCTCGATTTTCTATTGGTCTCTCTCTCTCTCCTCCCCCCCTCTCCCTTCTTTAATCTTTTATATCTCCCACTCTCTGCTTCGGTCCTTCGGAAGAAAAACAAACATTTCATTCTCTTTTATATATCTTCTCCATAATCGTTGAAGTCATCAAAAATTAAATTTGGGTGTTTCAGAACATGGGGTCCAGAGCAAGAAGGAAGCAGAGATGGTGCAGACAAACACTAACGCCATTAATGGAAGGGCCACACACTGAAATGCAAGAAGAGGGTAACAAGAAGGAGTGCTCTTGGGAAGTAATCCGAGAATGGTTTCGAACACAAAAGGGATTGCCAGCAAGTAATTTTTCAATGTCTAATTCATATGGAAACATTCCTTCCAAGAGACAAGATTTAAGATTTTTGCTTGGTGTCTTGGGTTGCCCCCTCGCCCCCATTCCTCTCATTAATCACCCAATCGATGACATTCGGCTCAAAGATATTCCTATTGTAAGTTTGATTTTCAATCGTATTCTTTTCATGTTTTTCTATCACCATTTACAATCAGTTTTTCCAAATTTTAACGTGTGTGTTGATGTACACATATATATAGGAAACCTCGACGGCTAATTACATTATACAACAATATTTGGCAGCTTCGGGTTGTTTGAAACAGCAGAAATGTGCGAAAAACATGTATATAACAGGAAGTGTGAAGATGATTCGTTGTGAAACAGAGATTTCGTCTGGCAAGAAGGTGAGAAGTTTTGGAACAAAAAGTGGAGAAAGTGGCTGCTTTGTAGTTTGGCAAATGTCGCCTGGGATGTGGTCTCTTGAGTTGGTTGTTGGAGGCAACAAGGTCATTGCCGGAAGCGATGGGAAAACTGTGTGGCGACACACATCTTGGCTTGGCACCCATGCAGCTAAGGGACCTCAACGTCCTTTGCGTCGCATAATCCAGGTACTTCAATTAGTATCGTATTTTCCATAAATTCAATATATCCTTTTTTTTTTTGTTAGAGAACACGAAGAAGCATTGGCATTTTCATAATGAGATTTTTTTTAGATACCAATGTATCATGAAATGCTAGTAAAACCTCGGTAATTGAGTTCCAAGTAATTTTATTGAAGAGATAAAGGTGTAATAATTAGGAGTATGAAGTTTTGGTTCAAAAGAAAGGGGTGAGGAGATAGCATTAAAATAAAAAACTATTTACCAAACGAAGACAATGACGGGAGAACAACATCACAAAACAATCACAAGGTGAAGGAAATGGAATATAGAACCAACTGACAATGATGGAGAAACTGTCTCATACTTTTGCAGACATTTTTTTTTTTCCTTTTTCTTTTGAGACACGCTATATAGATCATCTTGAGTTGGGGAATTAATTATGCCGAATGATACGTACGATTATCTCAATTTTAGAGATCATCTATGATAGATCGATCACGTACATCCAATAATTATAATACCATCATGCACTCCACTTCTTGGGATTACTACTTACACTTGCACTTTTGCTTTTAACTTTTTCTTTTTACTATAAATGCTAGCTCTTTACTGAATACTACCGCATGCTGGAAGATCATGTTTTACTATTAGCTAATGGGGTTTCCCTTTATTTATTTGCTAATTCCCAAATATTGCCTCTCTTTTCTTTGATTTTAGCAATCCTTTTTCCTTTTTTTTTTTTCTCAGTTTTTGGGAAGATTCCAAAATCTTTTATACATGTACTTGCAACATTTAAACAAGAGCAGACTCCAACTTCATACTAATGAGGTTTATCAACTTCATATTCCAGTGTTCAAACTTATCATGTTATTTCTATTGTAAACCTAAAAAAATATAAATCAACTTGTCATAAATGATATCCACCATAAAAGAAAGACAAAAGAAATTCTTTTTTACAATTATACCCTCCAAATCGAAGAGGGAAAAGGAAAACAAATAGATTGATATTTACTTACAGTGTATCTTGTTATAATTTATGTGATGGACACTATATTTAATGATCAATTCTATATCTTTAGCAACTTCTAATATCAATATCTAAAAAAGATTTATTTTTAGCATAAAAATCCACTATTAAAATGAATAAGAAGTAAGATTTAATTTAAAAAATGTATCTCTAGTCATTGTTGATTAATAACTTAATCTCGGCCCAAGCATAGGAAATTTTTTTTTAATATATGTCTTCTAATCTATTTTTTATTTTTGATAATTACCTTATGATGGTGTATAAGTAATTTATATAGATTAGACTAGGATATATACAAAATAACTAATTAGAGTTATTCTATCATCAAAGAGTTTGCATTCTAGTCATTAATTGAAATAGAGTTTAATTACAAGTCTTATCATTAGAGTTTTTTCTTGAATAATATTTATCTAAATAATATCACTTTGATAATAATTAAATAAATAATTATTATCTTGATCCACTTATTATTACGTGGGCTACATAAAATTTAGTATAAAAAATATATAGATTAAGTCATTAATTAAAATCATATAAAGATAATTGGAGTGGATTTGTTGGTGGATATTTCAGGGCCTAGATCCAAAGACAACAGCAAGCTTGTTTACTAAAGCTCAATGCTTGGGTGAGAAACGAATAGGCGAGAATGAATGCTTCGTACTAAAAGTCTGCGCAGACCGAGCAGTGGTGATGGAACGAAACGAAGGGCCAGCAGAAGTAATGAGGCATGTATTATATGGCTACTTTTGCCAAAAGAGTGGTCTATTGATTTACTTAGAAGACTCCCATTTGACCAAGGTTCGAACACGAGAAAATGATGACAACTGTGTCTATTGGGAAACCACCATTGGAACTAGCATTGGAGACTATAGACAAGTGGATGGAGTGTTGATTGCGCATCAAGGAAGATCAATCGCCACGGTTTTTCGATTTGGGGAGCTATCAACGCAGCACAGCAGGACTCGAATGGAAGAAATTTGGGGCATTGATGATGTTGTTTTCAACGTACCAGGACTCTCCATGGACTCTTTCATTCCTCCATCTGATATCTTTGATAATTAACTAACGTTTATTCCCCCCTTTACTAAAACTAACACCAACACCAACACCAACACATAATTATATTTACTTTCTTTTAATTTTCAGGATATTGATGGAAAAGGGAGAGTTTTATGGTATATTTTAATTTTAATCTTAATTAATCCCAACTCTAGTCTGTAGTTCCTTTTCGAAGTCACCAATCTCATAAAACAAAATGACAAATTTTGGGTTGGAGTGGAATAAGGAATTCTGTTTAATGTTTTGATATTTTTGTCCTTCACGATGTAATGTTTCAAATCGATAAAGAAGAAGTGTATTTATATAGTATGTTGCGTAGACTCAAATAAATGTCAATACAAGTATGCATTTGGCATAGAAATGTTCAATTTTTTTAAATAAAAAATTTTACATATTTTATATACCCTTCATAAGGCATGCACCATAGATACAAATCTTTTTGTTTATGTTTTTATTTTCCTCTATTATAGACACTTAATTTTGTCTGAACCGAATAACTAATTATTTTCTAAAAATAATTCGTTTTGTCGAGTTCATAATTGCAATTTCAGATATATGGACTCCCTTTGAAAATTTTTAAATCGAACAATATTACTTTCTTAATTCAGAACCTTGATGCTTGTTAAAAAGAGATTTAATCAAGTGTTTTTGAAAAAGAATAAAAAAGGAAAAAGAAAGTGTAAAAATGAAAAGCAAAAATGGTTTTAATAAAGAAAAAGAAGAAGAGGTGATCTAACCATTTATTTAAAGAAATCTAAAAGTCCTTAAAATTTGGAAACTAAACTAAAAAGATAAGAGAGGTGTAGACACCCTATTTTATTTAGGCCAACATTTGAAGCATCAAAAGTCATTTTTCGAGGCACCATTAAGGTCATTAATACAAGCTTGTGTCCAATCCCCATCATTCTTAGCTAAAGTAAGGTCATGAATTATTTAATTTAAGACATGCCCCATAAAAATATATAGTAGATAAAATAGAGCTCACGTGCATATTTGATTAGTTTATTTGGACTTGTTTTATTTAATTATATTGGGTCATAAATTATTTAATTTAAGACCAAGTGTTATAAAAAAATATATCCGGTGAAATAGAGCCCACACGCATATCAGATTAGTTTATTTGTGCCTATTTTATTTAATTATGTTGGGTCATAAATTACTTAATATAAGATCAAATCTTTTATATATATATTTTAAATAAAATAGAGCCCGTGTCTATATTTAATTATTCTATTTGGGCCTATTTTATTTAATTGTATTGGGTTATCTTTTCAAATATTTTAAATTCTAATTGGGCCTTATTAAAATTATTTGATACAATATGTCCATTATTTGAATTAATTTTGGGCCTATTGGGTTGGATTAATTATTTTTTGGGACTCAATTAGCTTGATAATGAGGTATTTCGCGGCAAAAAGTTATATTTAAAGGGTATTTTGGAACTTTGGTGGTTAGTTGGTGCTTGAGTAATATTATTTGGACCAATTAATAATTGAAAGCACATTTTAGTATACTATGACTCATCATTTTTGATAACTAAAAGCCAAAAGTGCCATAGCATGATATTGGCCAAATGGCCTCCTATCAAGCCAAAAAGGTTTACTTTCAAAAAGAAAAAGAAAAAACTCTTTCAATTTTTCTTTATTTAGTCGCCAGCCCTAGCAAGAAAAAAAATTTCGGCTACAAATAAAATTCATAGCAACGAAAAAAAAGGAAAGTCGAAAGCAAGTAAAACACAAACATGGAGGCACCATATAGACAAGAAGATTAAGCAAGCTTCAAAGGTTCATTTTGTAGTATATTTCCTTCACCCTTTCTTTTACATCTTTCGCTTGTCTCATTTTTGTTTTTTATGCCATTTTAGCAAGCCTTTTGATTGATAACCATGACCCTTGTAGTGCATATTTTTGAGCTTGTTTGATGTGGTTGTGTGTTTAATGAGCTGTTATGATATTTTGGTGGTTGAAAAATCATGTCTCTTGCACCATTTCCATTTGGCTAGCTTATATTTCTACCTTTATATTTTTGCTTCATCTCAACACTTTGATTTGTGATGCTTGATACTTATTGTTACATGACTAAATGTTGCTTGTGTCATTGTTGTTATTTAGTCACCTATTGCTTGCTAAAATGCCATATTATGTGTGCCAAACTATGCCTTAAGTGTTTGATATCATGCTACTTATTTAGTCCATAATATGTTCGTTGTAATGTTTGTTTGATGTTGGCTGAAATCTATTTTGTAAAATCACCCCAATTTAAATCTATACTAACCTCAAGTAATGAGCATTAGCATGGATTTAATGTTTTTAATATATTGGTTCTCCAATTTTAAGGATATATCAAGCATAAATGTTTGGGATCATGGCCTCATTAGGCCAAATAAATTCTGTTTTTAATGAAAAATTAAAAAATATTTTCAAGTGCTTTAATCTGAGTTTTGTTTCAAGATTATCATTACCATTGGTATGGATAGTGGATGGTTTGGCGGCCCATTCTATGGGAATTGGATTGGTCCATTAATTCACTTCCATGGACCTTAATGGTTGGATATTTGCATGTCCAATGCCTTGACACGCGACCATAAAAGCCTTAACTCGAAGAAACCCCTGTTTTGGTATTAGTAGCATAATGGCCCCTATTAAAAAAATTATTTCTGGATTCCAAATGATTTTTCTAGAATTTTCTAGTATTTTTTCTTGAATGGGCTTCAAATTATCTTCACAATGATACCTCATTTGGCCCTAGATTACTTCGGATGTGAAAGTTATGATTTTTCAAACCCTTACTGTTTGTAACCCCTAGAATCAGCAATTCGCATTTTGTTTGAGTAATTTTGATCCATTGAATGATTTTCTGGAGTTTTTAAATATTTTTTCTAAAAAGGTTATAAAATTTTCTTTCCAGAAATGTATTGTTTGTGATTTAACAATATCGAACGAGTCTATATGAGTTTTCACTTCTCCCTTTTCCTAGCAGTTATTGTCAGTACTGATTCAGACTCAATTTTAAAAAATTAATTCCACCTAGAAAGCAATTTTCTAGGATTTTTAGAATATTTTTAAATTAATTCTTATTGAGTTACCTTTCCAACAGTATCTCGTTTACCAATAGGAAACCATCGGACTAATTAGCCGAAATAAATTTAGGAAAGTGGATAGCACAAAGCTGTCCCCTGTATTTGCTGAACTTAGAAAATTTGCTTGGATTTTCCCGAACCTAGTCATTTGAATGACTCAAAATATATTCAATGATTTTCCCCATTAAGTCATGACTCACAACATAGATCCCTTTAGGCTCGGATCAAAACTCAAAATTATTTTCAAAATTAATTTCCATTCCCAAGTTAAAATATTTTCCATCTCAAAATTTGTTTTCTTCGAAATTTCCAAAAATTTTGATTTCAAAAACCACTCGAATTCTTTTTTTTTGAAGGGATACTCAACCTTACTTTTTTGAAGGGATTTTCCAACCCTATTTTTTCCTAGGAGATACTCCAACCCATTTTTCAACAATTCATCAAAAATCTAAGTTTTTTTTTTTGGGCTTCCCTGAACCTTTTATCAACCTTTTTACGCCCAAGACAACCTTCAAGTCTAAACACATCTCAAAATTGTCAATTCGGTTATTCCTCAAGAATCGATGTCAATTACGAGATACATCCCAACCGTCCCTCATTTTTAATTTCATTTGTTTATCTTTAACGCAAATTTTATATTCGTCTATGCTTTACTAACTTATTTCTCTTCTTGATGGTGACTTGCATTCATGTTTTTCAAACACTCAAATTTCATTAAACCTGAGGCAATGTTTTATGTCAGTATCCCTTAAATGCTTAACATAGAGTATCTTCTTCCAAATCAATTCGGACCTCATTGTACCAAATCCTTTATGTTTCTCCTTCCTCCTGGATTGCATAGAGAAACATTAATTAAATTTTTATTATAAAATCCAGATCCAATATTTAAAAATTTGTATTCACAATGAGGGGGTTAAACAAATAATGATCATACGAAAGAAAAATCGAGACTTGTTAATTTATGGCTAGATGGTACTAATTTTGGGCGTCGTGGGGTGCTAATCCTTCCCCACTATAACTGACTCTTGAACCCAACCGATGGCTCGACCCTGTAGACCTTGAAATCAAGTTTCGAGTTTCGTAACTCGAAATATTATTTTCAATAGGCATTTGATCATGCTTAGCCCAAAATGATCAAGGTATCCGATCATGCCTAGCCCAAAATGGTCAGTGGCAACTTGAAGTCATGGCCATTTCATGATGGCCATCTAAGACTGGTTGGACGAGTGATTCGTTTGACGGTCCTCCTTTCAACTTTCGCCTTAGCATGCATAATTCATATCCTAATCAAGGAATGGTCCAAAGATGAGCCTACCTTCCTTTCGTTGTTTCTTAAGTCGTAGCGTGCCATGCAAAGGGCACGTCATGATGGCTTGGTAACTCCACTATGGAGTCAATTAGTGAGTAGGCCTATAACTAGCTATGTTTCACTCAATTCTTGGTTTTTTGTCTTCTAACATATTTAGATATAATCCCCTTCTATCTTTATCTTCTAACCTTTTATTTTTTATGGTTTTTGTCCTATGATCATCAATGACTATTTTGTTTCCAAAAACATATCGATGGTAATATAGGGTAAAACAAAAGGTTTGATTGTTTCCCCAATACACAATGTGCACAATCATTTGCACTAGATTCCCACCAAACTCTATGGTGAGCTTAGTATCCCAATTATTAGGAGGAGGTGAGCTATCCGCCTTCTTGACTAACCCTCCGCATAGGCATAGTAAGACCTTTCGAGGTGTAAATTGCCTATGTCTCTCTATATACGCCTAATTTTGTTCAGTCCCTTCTCCAATAATCCTAAATGCCTGAGATTGAGAGCTTAACGATTGCCCTTGTTGGGAACAATCTTTTTTAGATAAACTAGACATTTTCAAGACCTTTAGTCATATTTAAATGGCCGAAAGTTTAAGTGACAGAAAACTTATATTTTAATTTCTAATTTTAGATATATAAAACGAATATTTAAGAGAAAAATTATTTTTCAATATTACCTTGTAATTTTGGAAATCTATCTTTGCAGGTGATATCACGATCAAATTTTTCATTTTTAAAAATTTTTTGAGAATTTTTCATAAAATTCGAAAAATTTATTATTGTATATTTTTACCAATGCTTATGTAGTATTTATACTGATACTCACTTTAAAAAATCACAAATATTCGAGGAAAAATTCATATTGGCATTTTATACCACAAAGTGCCAAGTTGCCTATTTTAGTAATTAATTTTGAATTTTTCACAATACCATGAGTATTATACTCGTGAAGTTTTTTCTAATAAAATTATTTTGAATTTCAGATTTTCATCCCTACCTTTTTGTAAATTAATATTTTGAATAATATATTTTATTTAATTCATTTTATATAAGTTTCAATGAATTCTTTGAATTTTTTATTCTAGAATACGAACTTTCTTTTATCTGTAAAATTTTTTATGAAATTTTCTTATGTTTTGAACTTCAAATTCTTTTAATATTTTCATTTAATTACCATTAAATCAATTTCTTAACATTCATTTTATTTTATAAGTTTTACAGTTTCTTTCTGTTTCCAAAATACAGAGTTTTTTACTCTGTAAATTTTTTTGAAAAGATTTTTTTGAGTTTTTATTTTTAAAATTTGTCAAATATTATTGTTTAATTCATATTAAATTAGTTTTAGAAAATTCATTTTATGGGTTTTGTATTTTCTTTCAGAATTTCCCCTGTTTTTAAGATATAGAGTTTTTTACTCTGTAAATTTTTTCGTGGGGACTTTTTTGAGTTTATAATTTTTAAAATTCTTTAAATATCTCCATTAAATTCATATTAAATTGTTTTTTCAAAATTCATTTTATTTTATAAGTTTTACATTTTGTTCTATAATTTCCCTTATTTCCAAAATAAGGAGTTTTCTACTCCGTAAATTTTTTGGGAGGATTTTTCTTAGTTTATAATTTTTAAAATCCTGAAAATATTATTGTTTAATTCTAAATCAGTTTTGAAAATTTTAATTTATTTTATGAGTTTTAAAACTTTTTTTGTTATCGAGATATGGAGTTTTCTACTTTGTAAATTTTTTTTGTAGGATTTTTCTGAGTTTATAATTTTAAAAATTCTTCAAATATTGTTGTTTAACTCACATTAAATCAGTTTGTCAAAATTCAATTTATTTTATGAATTTTTCATTTTTTTACATATAATAATTTTTTTCCAATAAAGTTTTTTCTCGTAAAATTTTACGAGTTTACTATTTTTAATTTTTTCTTTATAGAAAAAATTATTTTTATTGTTAGATTAAATTAAGTTGATCATATGAAATTTTGTTCCAGATACGTAATTTTTAATTTTTATAATTTAATCATTCTAATTAATTTTTACGGTATAATTTTAAATGTTATACAAATATCCTCTAAAATATCTCTAGAATTGATGAAGTCATGCATGATGCAATTCATAAATGAAAAAAATTAATTTATATATAATCAAAACAAAAAAAAAAACAAATAATAAATAAAAGAAAAAAAGTAGACAGCTTTGGAATCTTGGAGAAGCCATACGGCTAATGGCTATTTCTTCAGCCCTTAGCCGACCTCATTCCCCTTAAATAAGGGACGACTTTCTTCATTTGAAGCTTTAAGCTTCCAATAAAAAAAAAACAAGAAGAAAAACACTAGTTTCTTTTAAATTTCAAGCATTTTAAGGGTATGTACTCTTATAAATTCATGATTTTTGTTCATCTTATACATTGATTCATTTTTGTGAGTAAAAAACATGTTAAAGCTCATGGAGTTTCACCCATGTTCAAAGGCTAGACATGTTGATAATTATCTATTTTCTATATACTTGTTGTTATTCTTTGTTTTTTTAGTTGTACCTAGATTTTTCTTTTTTTTATAAAATATTTTTGTTGTTGTTGTGATCTTGATTTTGTTGTGTAGGTGTGTTGATGTTTATCTTCTTTTCTTGAAGTTTGTATGAGAATATGTCGTTAAATACATCTTGTATATTTACTTTATGATTTTATTTTTATTTAATCTTGGTAATAATTATTTATGTTCATTTTCATTATTCTATATATCAAAACATGTTTATATTTTATGTTTTTTGGTTTTGCTGAATATGGCAGGTTGTTTTGATGATGAATTTATCCCTATTTTGTGATAATTTTATGTTTTTCTTATATTTTAGGTTGTTTTGTAATACTAATAAATACAGGTACTAAATTGCAAAATGCATAAAATTTTTAGGCTATTATAGGCTGTATGGAAACTGATATTGTGTGTTTTAAAACATGTTTTAGGTATTTCTCACACTTTGTAGGTCATTATGCAATTTTGTAAAGTTTTGGGACTAGTTTGCAAAAATAGCAAATTTTTGTTTTATGGTCAAAGGTGTTTGACTGAATCTTTGTATGGATGTTTTCCATGATTTACATGCTAATTTTCACATGATTGATCATATTTTGTGATAATTTATGATTTTTAAAGACTTAAATATAAATTTTAAAAAGTTTTGGGACTTATTTGCAAAATTACAATTTTTTTCTCAAGCTTGGCTGATTTGATTAGATGATTTTGGACATAATTTCCATGATTTTTTGTGATGACTTTTGTGTTTAATTGTGATTTTATTTTGTATAGGGACTAAATTGCAAAGCTAGAAAATTTTAAGGATTATTTAGAAAAACTTTGCATTTTGGAGTTAATATGATATTTTTGACATTTTGAAAATATTTCTACATTCCTATGGCCTTCCATAGGGGTGTAGAAATTATTAAAACTTTTTGTATTCTCTCGGTTCTTCGTAGGGTATGAAATAAAAATTTCAAAAGTTTAGGGCCTTATTTGCAATTTTGCATTTCAAGCTAATTTTTGAACTTCAATTTCCCCATTTAGGGTAAATTTATCATTTCATCATTGTATTAGTGTCTGTTAAATTACTAGGATACCTTCACGTCAAAGGTATACCCTAAGGTTATTATGGTAACTTTACCCAGAACGGAGTCTTAATAGTAATCGGGATGCTTTTATGCCAAAGGTTCATATTTAGGATAGGTTTGTCATTTCATCATCGTATTAATGTCCGTTAGGGTTATCGAGATACTTTCACGTTGAAGGAATACCCTAAGGGCATTTTGGTAATTTTACTCATCAAGATGCTTTTATGCAAAAGGTGAATATTTAGGATTGGTTTAGTCTTCTAAGATCATTTTAAAGTCCACTAGGGTTACCAGATACTTTTACGTCGAAGGTATACCTTAAGGGCATTTTGGTATTTTTTTCACTAAGATGCTTTTATGTCAAAGGTGAAAATTAGGATTATTTTAGACTTTTAAGATCCTTTTAAAGTTCATTAGGGTTACCAAGATACTTTCACATCAAAGTTAAAGTCTAAGGGCATTTTGGTAATTTCTATTGAGTCAAGTCTTAAGTAAGCACCGGGATGCTATTAGGCCAACAATGCATATTTAGGATAGGTTCACATTTTTGTTAACATTTTCGAGTCCTTAGGATAAACGGGATACTTTTATGCCAAAGGTATACCCTTAGGGTATTTTCACAATTTTGCATTAGAACCAAGTCCTATGTGAATGCTGGGATACTTTCATTTCAAAAGTACGAATTAGGAATAGGTTCATCATATTAGACCCTTTTTAGATCTTAGGGTCAATATTTTTAATAAAATCGAGCATTTTTTGTCCTAATTAAATTAAAATGTGGAAACGTACCAGAATATGCGAGGGGTTCTACAGATTATTTTAATAACGAGACACCTTTTTCAAAATGAAAGTTGGGACTTTTCAATTTTTGTAAAAATAAAACCTTTTGTATTCCATAAGTTCTCCAGCGGGGTATGAAAGAGAATGATGAAAACTTTCTTGTTCTCTTGGTTCTCCGAGAGGGTATGGAAGGCATTTTGATTTTTAAAAATATTAAAAACTCGATTTTCCCATTCAACATAATAAATATGTTCCATAAAATGTTATTTTCAAATATGGGAATTATAACTAAATATCAAATATTGAAACTGAAAGAAAATCAAATTTATGTTAACACATAATTAATAAGGTAGTGATTACCAGATATCACGAGAAGATCAATCCTTACTTGTGATTATAATCGAATCCCGGACCCTTTCATGCGATCTTTGGTATGAGTGTAGACCTCAGAGTTTATTTTACGGGTTTCAGAACCCTTGAAATGCGAACTTCAACAAATGATCAATTTCACCTAATAAATAGATCGGTAGTAACTCCAAAATAAATGGTCATTTCATAATGACTATTTAAAGTTAAGTTGAGTGAGAGATTCATCATGACAACTCAGTCCCTAGACATGAAAAATTAAAAATGATATTAATGATGATATGGGCCTTTGAAAATAAAAGAAAATAATTATATAAATAGGAACGAGGGGCACACCTATTATTTTAAGTCAGGCTGGTTAAAATTCATATCCAGACCATGTTATGACACTCTCGTGGTACCATTCTGCATTTTTAGAAGGAAATACATCTGCCAAATCGAACCTATTTTGCCAAGCCCACTATAGGCCTAGGATTAGGGTGTCTCAGCTATCCTTACTGGATAGAGGAGCAATTTAGCTACCAATTTAGGCATCAACTTAAACCCATATAGTGAACCTTAAGAGCCAAATCATGTTAAACCATACCAAAGTGCTACTAGAATAACTCAAAAAATAGGGTCACTCAGGGAAACACTTCTTACCTCTACTTCTATAAACCATGATTATGTAGGCGATGATGGAGAAACATTGCTCCTGCATTTGTTACTTTTCATGATCATTTATTAGGGTATGCCATTATGTTCTACGGCTAACCCTCTTTAATAAGCGGGTGATGACAAGTGAATGCCATCACCTACAATGCTCCATGTCATCTTAAAAGAGTCATATTTGACCTAAACAAATCCTCATTCTATCCGAAAATAGTTTAACAATGGTAAGGAAAAACATCACCACTTAGTCAGTCAGTTTGTTCTCATAAGTTGTCATGTCATCTCGTTATGAGTAAATTTTTTTTAACCTGGACATGCCATTAAGCTGTTCATTTGCTATCACAATTATCATGTTTGTCCCTAGGCATTGTACTAACTATTGTTGGGCGTAAATTTCATGATGCAATTTTGTTTATATTCTTTTATTCTTTTATTCTTATACTCATTGTTTTGTATAGTCACTAACTTGTTTCGCTTTTGTTTTTTGTTTGACACATACATCATTTCATCATAATAATTATCATAGGACAATTGTTCAATAGTTCAGTGTTCAGCAAAAGGTGTCTGTCATGGAGCAACAGTCCACTTCTGATCTGAAGTTTTTTGAAGAAGTCCAAGCATGGTCGCTGACAGTGTGAAGATGGGGACATTGTTAAACCAGATATGTCTCAACTATGCATAAAAGGGTTAACATAGGGTACTATCAAAATGATTGGCAAGGTCTGAAGCATATATGCGCAAGTTGGAATGATACCAAATGGGAATCATTCACAAAGAGATACGAAAACTATCGTAACGTACCCTAGTGGATCTTCACGGATCTATGGGTGCGTATGACTTAAAATATTTTCTTGACTTGAAAATGTCTTTTTGATTGAGACTATTCTTTGGCGATGTGATAAGAACGAGAATGTATGGATTCTCAACTTGTGGTATAGTGAAAGGGACCGTAAGATGAATCGCTCATCTTATTGGGCTTGGATGACCATCACAAAATGGCCAATGCTTGGGTCACCACATCCATGCTCTAGATTGCTTAAAATTAGCCCGGACAAAATAAGGTGTCTACAGCTTCCCCTCTTTTACCGTTGCTAAGAATCAAGAACAGGGTAAAGACAAATATACAAATATACACTATTTTGTTCGGGGTGGACTGACGCTCCCCAGAACACTAGGGTGTTAGATTTTCTAAGGTTTGACCCCCTTAGGTAGGTGTAGAGTAATGTGGATTTTTGATGTGGGCGTCACCAGCTGGTGCAAACTTTGACTCGGGTGCCACCAGCTCGTGCGGGCTTTGACTCAAGTGCTGCCAGCTCGTACTGGCTTTGCTTTAGACTAGGTGCCATCAGCTTGTGTAGGCTTTGACTCGAGTGTCGCCAGCTCATGCAGGCATTAACTTAGACTTGGGTGCCACCAGCTCGTGTGGGCTTTGACTCGGTGTCGCCAGCTCATGCGGGCTTTGACTTAGACTTGGGTGCCACCAGCTCATGTAGGCTTGGACTTAGGTGCCGCCAGCTCGTGCGGGCTTTAACTTAGACTTGGGTGCCACCAGCTTGTGTGGGCTTTAACTCGGGTGCCACCAGCTCATGCGAGCTTTGACTTAGACTTGGGTGCCACTGGCTCGTGTTGACTCAGGTGCCGCCACCTTGTGCAGGCTTTGACTTAGATTTGGGTATCACCAGCTCATGTGGGCTTTGACTTAGCTACCGATAACTCATGCAGGCTTTAACTTGACTTGGATGCCACCAACTCGTGCGGGCTTTGACTTAGACTTGGGTGCCACAACTCGTATAGGCCTTGACTCAAGTGCCGCAGGCTCATGCGAGCCTTGACTTAGACTTGGATACCACCAGCTCGTGTGGGCTTTAACTCGGGTGTTGCCAGCTCGTGCAGGCTTTGACTTAGACTTGGGTGCCACCATCTCGTGTAGGCTTTGACTCAGGTGCCACCAGCTCGTGCGGGCTTTGACTTAGAGTTGGGTGCCACCAGCTCATGTGGGCTTTGACTCAGGTGCCGTAAACTCGTGCAGGCTTTAACTTAGACTTGGGTGTCACCAGCTCGTGTGGGCTTTGACTCGAGTGCTGCCAGCTCATGCGAGCTTTGAATTAGACTTGGGTGCCACCAGCTTGTGTAGGCTTTGACTTAGACTTGGGTGCCACCAGCTCTTATGGGCTTTAACTCAGGTTGGGTGCTGCCAGCTTGTGCAGGCTTTGGCTTACACTTGGGTGCCAATAGCTCTATGGGCTTTGACTCAGGTGCTGCCAACTCGTGCGGGCTTTGTCTTAGAGTTGGGTTCCACCAGCTCGTGTGGGCTTTGACTTGGGTGCTGCCAGCTCATGCAGGCTTTTACTTAAACTTGGGTGCCACCACCTCGTGTGGGCTTTGACTCGGGTGCCGCTAGCTCGTGCGAGCTTTGACTCAGACTTAGGTGTCACCAGCTTATATAGGCTTTAAAGAGGTGCCACTGACTTGTGGCCTTTAAAAAGCATGCCACTGACTCGTGGGCTTTAAAGCGGTGCCACTGATTTATGGGCTTTGAAAATGGTGCCATTGACTTGTGGGCTTTAAAAGGGTGCCACCGACTTCTGGGCTTTGAAAATGATGCCACTGATTTATGGGCTTTAAAAAGGGTGCCACCGACTTGTGGGCTTCTAGAAAGGGTGCCACTAACTTGTGGGCTTTAAAAAGGGTGCCACTGACTTGTGGGCTTTTGGAAAGGGTGCCACTGACTTGTGGGCTTTAAAAAGAGTGCCACTGGCTTATGGGCTTTTGGGAAGGTGCTATCAACTTTTTTTTTGATAAAACTTCTAATACAAGTTTTCTTAACAAAAGTTTATGAAAAAATTTCCCGATGAAAAGGGTTTTGGCACTAGTTCTTGACAAAATTCTTGACAAAGTTTCTGATGAATGTTCTTGATAAAAGTTTTTTAACGATATTTACTAGCACTTTGATAGTAGTTGCTTGATAAAAAGGGTTTTGACATGAGGTGATGAGAAGAAAAGGACCTTACCTGAATGACACTTGGTTTGCGAAGCTTAGAGTTCTTACTAGGAATTTCTTGGAGGTTCATCAAACCTGGCTTGATGTGATATTGTAAAAGTGATGTATGATGTTAATATGAGTGCATGATATGAAATGCTATCATGATTGCATGATGTGAAGTCTAATGCGGGAAATAGCTGTAGTTCTCCTTGTACATCATTCAGACTCTCATAGGGATGGCGATTTGTCTTTGATGCGACTATGGATGAGAATCTTCCTTATCCTTCTGGGGATTGTAATTTGTCCCTGCTCCACTGGGGATATGACCAAAAATTTAGTCTCAAGAATTTGGATTGTTGTATTTCCCGATTTGGGAGGCTCAACATTTTCTTGACAACTAGAAGGCATTGTCAATAATTTAGAGATTGTTTGCCCGATTAGGTTGATGTCTCTGGTTTCAATAGGATTCTAATAGAATGCATGGTTCAATTTTTGGTTACCTTAAAATGGTTTTTCTTGAAATGTGGCTTGTGAAAGCAAGAAATGGTTTGGGTGTATGGTTATGCCGAGTGGGTGTTTGGACGTGACAAGTGCATGATATTGATGATTAGGGCGTAAGCAGAGTTCCCTGTGCTTTTCTTTTCCTTTCGATGTAATGTCAAGATGTCCTAATGCATATTTCAGTTGATTATCAAACATTATCAGTTAAATGACAAGTGCAATGTGAATTGTACAGGGGTTAAAAGAAACAAGGCAATATTTATTCATGACAACAAAGAGACATAACTCAATATAATATTTGACAAGCAATTGATAGGGTAGAGAGAAAGATGATCTTTTGGGCGAAAGATGCTTCTGACAATCATGACATGGATGTTCTTTAGGTGCTTTTCAGAATCTTTCTCGAACAATGAATGTGCCTAGCATGAGCTGACCTTCGAAAATCCCTATGATTGCTTTGTATCATCTTTTGGGTAATCTCGATTCATGCCCCATCAAAATTGATCTTCTCAAGTTGCCTTTGTGGGTTTTCAACTGTAGTCGAATCGGTTGCCCAGATGCCTTTTTCGAATTTTCATCTAGACCCCTTTTTGTTTTCTTCCCTTCTTTTTTGTTATTTTTTTCTTTTGTTTTTGTTTTTGTTTTTGTTTTGTTTTGTTTGCTTTTGTTTGTTTTTGTTTTTTTTGCTATTTTTTGTTTTTTTATTTTTGTTTTATTTTTGTTTTTTCTTCTTTTTTTTTGAAATGACGCCTTTGTAGGTTTTTGCCCTCTACATGTAATATTTCTTGATAGAATATGAGTTGATTGGGTTGGGCAAGGCATTGTCATCCATTTTTGACAAGATTAGGGCCCATCCAGAGAGGGCTTGATTAACGATATATGGCCTTTCCCAATTAGGGGTCCACTTGCCCTATCCATCTTTGTGAATTAGGAGGATCTTCTTCAATACCAATTCACCTAGGTGAAATTGTTGTGGGCCAATCTTTTTGTCATGAGCTCGGATCATGCGTCTTTGATACATTTAAACATGGCAGATGGCTTTCATGCATTTTTCCTTGATGAGATTAAGCTGCTCGTGTTTGTTCTTGACCCACTCAGCTTCTTCAAGTTTGGTTTCCATCAAAACTCTGAGAGAAGGGATCTTGACTTCGATGGGCAATACAGCTTCCATCCATAGACAAGGGAGAAATGGGGTAGCGCTCGTGGAAGTTCAAACTAAGGTCTGATAGGCATGAAGTGCAAAGGATAGCTTGTCATACTTGTCTTTGTAAGTCTTAGCCATTTTCTCAACTATTCTTTTGATGTTTTTATTGGCTGCCTTAATTGCCCCATTCATCTTTGGGTGATAAGGATGGAATTATCATATTGGGTCATGAACTGTAAAAGGTCTGCTGGTATGAGCTTTCTTCGAAACCTTCTTCAAAATCAACTTCACTAGTATAAATTGACTGTTCAAAATTGATCTTTAAAGGCCCATTAGGCCCATCCCTATCACTATCACTAGGACACCTGAAAGGGTGAGGAAATAGATATTGCAAAAGGCACACACACAACACGGGAATTCGGATAAGAGTAATTGAGACAAAGAGATTGAGAAGTGATGTAGGCACACAATATGGAATGATATATGCAAAAGTCATTTCATTGATAATGTTTGATAAAGATGCCCCTTACATAAGACACCTACTTGCCTTTGGGCGAGGGTAGGTAGGTTTTCATTTCTTGACATTACATGAAAGGGGCAGAAAAAGTGCAGGGGCTTCTGTCATGACTCCGTTATCAAAATCAGGTATTGGTGGAAGGACACAAATTTTATGGCTCGGTATCGATCATGTTTGCAACTGGTTCAGTATGGTTTGGTAAAGGATTGGCAGCAACATTTGGTCCCTGGTTCATCCCAAACTGCAAGACTTTTGCATTGATTAGATTTTGCACATTTCGTTTGAAATACATGCAGTCTCAATGTCATGCCCCGCTACCCCAACATGGTATTCGCAGTGGGCATTAGGGTTATACCATGGCGGGTATGGCAGCTTTTTTTCTGGGACATAGATTGGAGCCACTAAGTGATTTTGGAGCAAGGTTTGGTAGAGCTCCTTATAGGTCTTAGGGATGTGATCAAAATGTTGTCTTGGTTGACTTGCACCTCGATTGCTTACTGCATTATTGGTTGTTTGATTGGTATTTTGGTGGACTTATGGAGGATAACTTTTTAGTGGGTTTGAAGGGATTGCAAGTGATGGATTATAAGTTGTGGCATAGATTAGCTGTAGGGATATTGTGATGGGGTAAGAACATGGCATTCTTGAGTAGCGAGGGCTAGGTGCTTGATGCTGTCTTGACTGAAACGAGCTAGCATAATTTATGGCATTAGCCTCCTATTCCTTTTTCTTCTCTGCCATGGGCTTTTTGCTCGATCTAGCTATTTTCCTGGCAGATATTCTACCACTTTTAATGGCAGCATCAATCATATCTCCAGAGAGAACCAAGTCTGTGAATTTCTTGGTGGCATTCCCCATAAGCTTCTTGTAACAAGGAGTGTGTAAGGGTGAATGAAAGTAACTGTCATCTCTTTTTCTAAAAGGGCAGCCTAGACTAGGGCTGCTTCTTCTCTCCACCTTTGGGCATATTGTCTGAAACTTTCAATGGATTTCTTCTTGAAATTCATCAGGGAAAGTCGATCCAGTGCCCAGTCCGACACGTGCTAGTATTCACTTAGAAATGCCTTAGCCAAGTTGGCCTATGATTGAATTTTCACATTATCTAGGTCGATATACCACCGAGCTGCTGTCCCTGTGAGGCTGTGCTGGAAGTAGTGGATGAAGAGCTTTTCATCTTTCTCGTACTCGGCCATCTTTCATAGGTATATTCGGACATGGACAAAAGGGTCAGTGGTTCCATTAAACTTTTCAAACTCTGGGACTTTGAATTTTGGGGGAATGACCAGGTTGGACACCAAAGACAACGATTGCACATCAAGAGCTCCGAACTTGTCACTCCCCTCGATAGCTTGGAGGCGTTTTTCTAGTAGTTGGAATTTGTTCACTTCCTCCATATTCATGGCAGACTTTTGACCTTCTGTTTTCTCTAGTTCCTTATGGTCAAGGGTTATCGAATTTACCGATGAGACTCCTACATTCATCCCTTGAATGCCAAGAATGAATTGGCCTGCCGTAATGAGATTAATGTAGATGACTGGTAGAGCTTGAGCGGCAGGTGTAGGAGCGAGCCGTTCTTCTGGTCTAGTTTCCTCTTGGGCAGGTTCTGGATTATTGACAGGGGGACCTTCAACGTTGGGGGGATCATTCCTTGTTTCAGCAGTGTTGGCTTGCCCTTTTTCTCTCATAGAGGCTATCATTAGTTCCATAAGTCTCGCCATCTGAGTTTGCATTTCATTTTGCTGATGGAGCATTTGGTCTTGTGATTCCTTAACCATTAGCTCAAGTCGCTCAATACGAGCTTCATGATCGCTTTCCATGATTTGTTTGCGGTGTCGCGTGTTGTAGCGATGCAGGATGTTAGGTTCCGTTTTCCTGATTGACCTTGGAGTCCCTTGCACTTTTATGGCCCAATTCCCGTATTAGACTTCTACTTGAAAATGTATTGATTATAATGCAATGATGAGTTAAGCTAACGAATGATTATGCAAATGTAAAAAGGTAAAAGTAAATATGCAAATGCATTGGAGACAACTAAATCCTGGAATAGCTTTGTCGATAACATCTTTAATAGAGTCATAAAAGGTCCCTTGCTGAACACTGAACTAGAACAATTACCTCAAAATGATGACAATCATAATCGTTATGATGAAATGATGCATGCAACAAAACACAAACAAAAGGAAAATAAGTTAGTGCAATATATAGGAGACAAATGTAAGGAAATAAAGAATTTAAGAACATCAGGAAAAAAATCCTAACATGTCTCAACCAAGGTGGTGAGACGAGAAACGGGTAGCATCTCAACATACCAGGATGCAATCTACCCCTCATGAGGTGACGTAATATGTTAATGGAAAAAACACCAACCAGTAGTAATATTCGTTTATCATCACCAGTGCGGATGCGCGTTAAGCCATGACTCGAACAGTATAACGGCTTACAGTATAAGACATTATGAATAATGGTTTTTTATTCACCGTCACTTATTTATATAGAGGTTAGTCATCGTTCGAGCAGCATGAAGGCATGCCTTGATAAATAATAAAAATGCAAATGCGGGTGACAATTGTATACTTATTATCACCTACATAATTATGGTAATTAAGAGTAAAGGTTAAGAATGTTTCCCCAAGTGACCCTCTTCTTCGAGTATTCTAGCAGCATTCCGGTATAGTTTGACATGTTTAGCTCGTAGGGCTCACTATATGCGGTTTAAGTTAATGCCTAAATAGGTATCTGAATTGCTCCTCCGTCCTGCAAGGATAGTCGAGGGACTGCAATCTGACCCATCGTGGGTTTGGTGAAACAGGTTTGATTCTTTGGAAGTATTTCTCTATGCAAATACGGAGGGTTACTCACGAGAGACATAGGTAATTTACATTCAGGAAGTTATTGCCCTGCCTATGTGAAGGGTTGCTTACGAAGGCAGATAGCTCACTTCCTCCTAATGATTGGGTTGTAACCACGCCATGGAGTTTGGCGGGACACTAATGCAC